>JASDQU010237842.1:0-16907 GCA_032191745.1 Picea mariana | reverse complement strand
GCATGTGCTAACATTGAGACAAGAAAACACTTGCAAGGGCACCTTAAAAGAGCACTTAACCTATAAAACATTGAGCAGAAAGTAACATGACTGTTTGTTGTCCTAAAACAGCAAAAGAAGACAGCCAAACAGTTGAAACTTAGAGCCATACTAAGGTCAAGGACAGACCTTAGTTGGCAGCCTCATAGGACCTCAGAATTTCAACACTAATAAACCCTCATTTCAATACCCTAAATTTTATGCATGTAAATCCATGATTTCCAACACTTATTTCACATTGGATTTGCTAATTAGCCTAAGAATTCTTGTTGTCTTACACTCTTTAATTGGGATAAATAATCACAAGCTTAAATCTGGAATCTTAATCGCCACAATCAAACTTTTAAAACTAAATTTCCCTAAGTCCCTTGATCACCCGAGAAACATTACACATTCTTAGACTTAGGTTGCCTTCAGGATTCACCCGTTGAGCAAGAGGAGAGCTAGCCTAAAGAGAGAGCTAAGGATAATGAGGTGACAGTGGGTAGCTTATCTAAGTCACCCTTAGGATCTCACACTTAAGGTGAGCACTTTTACACCAAGTGAGAACCTGAGTCATAACAGAGCCCATGCTAACACCAAATTTTCCTTCATAGATCTAGGTGTTAATTTCAGACATATGTTCATGTATATTGTTTAAAGTGAGCTCAACATAACAAGTTCACCATTTGGCATCAACAATTTGTGTACATTATACGGGGTGGACTCAACATTACAGAGTTCATCATTCAGCATTAGTAGTTTGTGAGTACCTTGGCCATATAGGTACCTTCTTGCAAAGCTTTATTCTAGCCCAAACTTGTTTGAGAGTTGCAAAGTACAAGTTTTGGGGATTATTCATATATCAATATTCTAGGGAGGCAACACATGTTGTGCTCATTTTAGCAGATTTCCAGTTCAGGGTTCCAGAGATATATTTTTAGCAAGGTTCCTATTTAGAGTTCCAAATATCTATTTCTAGCAAGTTTCCAATTAAGGCTCTGAGATCTGTTTGTAGCATTTTTTATCCATGCATTGTCCTTTAGATGCTATAATTTGATTGTTTATTTCAAGTTTATATAAACTTGCTCTATTCATGGTGCAGATTCATGTTGAAGGATGCAAAGATGAATCTCAAGGCAATGTTTGTAACATGTATCAATGACAAATGACAAGGTTAACTCTAGCGAGCTGCTCAAAATCTTGAGCTCATTATTATTCTTCAAAATCTTGAGCTCATTCTCATTCTTCAAGACACTTGTAACACCATTCAAAATCATCAACAAAGGTACCATTTTTTCTTCTCTTTCACACTAACTACAATTTCTTTTTATTTTAATGCATTATTTATAAGTGGTTATTAAAATATATTAATATTTTTCCCAAGAGATTTTTTAAAATATTTTTAAACTTATATATAATAACCTTTTATTTTCATTGCGACATGTTTTAAATGTTTATTTTTCATCAATTTTATCCATACCATGGATCCATAGTTATAGATGCCACTGGATAAAGATTCACTTTAGTATAAAAAGTTCCAATGCCTTTTTTCTATGCCAATTTTATTTTTTTAATATTTATATTTTTTGAAGATATTTACTATATTAATATTATTATTAGGTTGAGAAGGCACTTATTACATTGGTATAGCATCACTATTGAGGTGTTTGCTTTGTCCTTGTTTCATCCTATATGCATATGGTTATCTCCATTTCAATTGCTAAGGGCATGGTGTTGTTTCCTTTGTCCATCTATTGATGTCAGTATTGGTCCATCATATATCTCTGAAGGATAAATTCATCAATATCATTGTTGTAGCTTGTTGCCTTGTTCCATCCTATATGCATATGATTATCTCCATTTCAATTGCTAATGGCATGGTGTTGTTTCCTTTATCCATCTATTGATGTCACTATTGGTCCATCATATATCACTAAAGGATAAATTCTTCGACCAAACTTTATTATTTAAGAATAAATCCTTCGACAAAACTTTATTATTGAAAAGTAATTTTTTTAACAAAACTTCAGTATTGTTGAAGGGTGTTGTATCTTTTAAACAAGTTTTTTTAACAAAACTTCATTATTGAACGGTATCATATTTTTAAACAAAATGTTTTGTGAAGGCCAAGATAGAAACCCATAGCTTGAGGATGCAAGGCAACTTCCAACACTGATGGGATGTCTCTGTGGGAGGTATGGTTAACAGAGGTATGGTTAACAAAATAGCTTGTCCCTAAAGGTGTGACTTCTCACAACATAAACATATTGGACTTGATTCTCATGTACACTAAATCATGAGTATGTATGCATTCTTCGTGTGAGGTATGGTTGTCAATATAACATGTCCTTAAGGTGGGACTTCTCATTACATAGGACATACTGGAATTTATTCATATACATTGAGTGCTTGAGTATCTTGAATCTATGTTAACCTTATAATGCTCTCCCTTATCTCCTTGTATTTTACATGTCAAGGAACAAGTCTCAACGAGAAGGTTCATGACTATTCATTAAGATGGGAATAACCACTCCTTAACACTCATTAAATGCCGACAATCAACTCAGCAAGACAAAGAAATGAGTGACATGAAGAGCACTTGCTCGACTTGTTAGTCAAAGTCAACATACGTGGCAGGTCTTGATTAATTTGGTGAGCACTCGCTATGCATGTTATTGTTGATTACAAAATAAATTCATAGTAGTTGAGTTTTAGTGCTAAATGTTTATCAAGCAATTATTGGGAAAGTATCATCCACATAATTTTATCATAAGCATTGCAAATGGTAGAAACTTCAAAAATAAAACTGCTTTCATATGCTTTATGCTAAAGCAACATAGTCTTATCATAGGTAGTACATAATGCAATTGCATACGGTTAGAAATTAGCAAAATGGAAGTCTTTTTCTCTATTTTATACTAAAGCATTTTGTCTTAAAATTAATTATGCAATGTTTTGATTATATCATATAGGTGCATCATTCTACTTGTACTTGAAGTCAAGGACACTATTTGATTTGCTTCAAATGTAAATAAAGATGCAACAACATGTTAACTTGGTTGAAACTTGAAGCATTACAAAAGATATTAGAACTAAACCTTGAAAAGATCAAATGAATAATATCTATGAACAGTAATTACTAATAACGTAAGAGAAAAAATGAAACTAATACATGAAAAACATGGAATGGTTGTCACCTTAAAATAAAGTTAACATTCATATTCAAACCTACGTTTACATCCAAAAATAGGAAAATTACATACCTTTGTGTAAAGTGATTGATCCAAAATCCATGTCTGTCCGGACAAAAAAATATATGATAAGAAAAATATGTAAAATTACCCTGATTTATGATAATATATGGCATTGTCTACAAAGTTCAAAAAACAAAAAACAAAAATAATATGATTTTTCAACATATAGATAATCCAATGTTCAATGCTTAAGAAGTGAGTCCTGACTAATAAGAGGGGCCACCCTTTTAATCTAACTACCTCCTATGATCAGTCAGTTCCTACACTTTGTAGAAAGTTGCTTCATGAGTATACAAACAAATAACACATGCCTTATTGAGAAAAACCTGTGAAGATCAAACTTGTGTGGCATTCTTCCTTGGAGCGTTGGAGCTCTAGACAACATGATAATATTCTTCATGATGGACACGTGGAGAGTGGGTTGCTTGCTTGGGAGGATAACTTGCCTTGGAAGAGGAGCATAGGGAATCCTAGCGGAGGGAATTGCACCCCAGATGTCATGGGCACACTTGGTTGCTTGCATGGATGCTTTTACTTTACTAAAGGATGCTTGGGTTGAGGAGTGATCATGTAAGTGTGGTGGACCTGGAGAAGCACATGGCTTAGGAGGAGCATAGGAGATTTGGAGGTTTTTGGAGGTGGAGCATTGGACCCTTCTTGAGAAATGGTCATCCTTGGAGCTTTGCTTGCTAGATGCACATGTCTTGGAGCTTGACATGTGTCACCTATAGTTGGATTGCTCCACGTGCGGGCCTATCTTCTTATAGATAAGTTGTTTGTAGTGGACAAGGTCCACTTTGTATTGTTGGCCTCCCACTCCTCTCATATAAATAGAGGGAAGAGAGAGTCTTTTCATCCATTCATTTAATACACACTTCTATTAGAGATATGAGGAGTGGAGCACACTAGTCTTTTTCATATGTACTCTGTTAGAATATAATGGATGTGCCCTTTTTACCATTGACAATATCTCTATTGTCACCCAACCATAAGCCGAAGCCACCCTCCGAGCACCTTAACCTTGACAGAGAATCACTCCGGAAGCAAACCCGAGGCTAGAAGGCCAAACAAAGGGTAGCGCACCTTTCCCCAAGGATAGTGCACCAACAAGAGCTGATCAGATAGTCCAAACCCTAACCAAGAGATAGTCCAAGCCAAACGTGATCTGCTAGCTGCAGCATCTGCAATGGAAGCTCTCCTCAAACCTGCGCACAAGACTGGGCACTGCAGTGCGCACAAGTTGTTGCTCTGCAATTATGAGACTGCCTACCACAATGAGAACTGGCCTCCTGTATTTATACTAATTCTGGCTAACTGCCTGGGCCAACTTCTCATTCTGGGTATCTCTCTGTTTAGTATATATTATTATTTATGGCCGACTTTTTCTCTTGGAGGCTAATAACCTAATATAAATTATCTTCTTGAGCCGACAAGTCTTCTAGGGTTATTAGCCAACTCATTAGGGTTTCTTCTTGCTTCCCGGAGTATTCTATCCTCGTCAGGTTTACACGTGGAGGTAAATACCTCCCGCAGCTACCATAATATCAACATACTCTTCTTCATTATATTTTCTCTTTGTCTTGACTCTTGGAGTGCTAGGGTTCTTGAGGAATTTCAAAGGAATATTAGGGTTAAAGTTTCACCCAAAGGAGACAAAGAAGACTAGGGTTTGTGGTTGACCCTAGAGAGGCAAATATAGCATTTTATCTTGTAGCTCTTGTGAGAAAAGAATACTAGGGTTTTGTGGCATTTAATAACCCTAGTGCTACTTGTTATGCTTGTTGTGGAGGAGAAGTGAAGAAGATGTCTTGGACACTTGTGGGAGGCAAGTGTAGGTGCCAAGGAGGAGTCAATAGTGTATGTTATCCCCTAGCCTAGGGATAACTAAGGAGATTATGTCTCGAGGCCCATAGGTCCTAGACATGGAGTATCGAGAGCCAGATCGACTTGAGTTTGGCCCTGGAGGGCCCATCCTTTTCTTCTTCAGCACCTCCACCTTGTCAGCAGCAGCAGCATCCATCTCATCGGCCTGGTACTTCAGCAAAAATGGGTCTTCCTCCATGGGGTAATGAGTTCAGGTATCATGGTATGTGTCACTCTGATTCTCAAAACTAATATGTGCATTTAATTCTTTTTACTTCTAATGTGTGCTTGGACCTTATGCTTTTCCACTTGACCACACCTGGGGGGAATGATAGGATGCCCTAGTAAGTTGGTTCCCATAGGGTTTGAGTTGCCACTAGGGGGTTCATGAAAGGTCATTGTTCATTCCCACCATACTTACCAGTTTTCATCTTTTTCCCTCTCATCCATCCCATACACTGGTTCGGGCATTGGGTTTTCCAAGCTAGCAAAGGGTTGTACATTGCCTTGTGGGAAGAAGGGGCTAAAGGCCCAGAGGGTAAAAGTAGCTGGAAAAAGATAAATGCCAAAAGAATGAAACCTTCATATGCTTCACCCAGGGATCCCCAAGAAATCAATAAAAGGCTTCTCAGTAAGAAATAGAGGGACCTTTAAAAATAATAAATCAAGACCTAGTTGGAGGATAGGGGGTCTCATCACGAGCCAGCCTATTAGGTGCATGGGCATGTAGCGGTATGACACTACCATTCAGTTGGTCACCACGTCAGCGTAGTGGCTCTTGGTGGCATAGCCAAGGGAAAGGGGGTCTCATCACAAGCCAACCTTCTCATTTCCGTGAAATGCTTGTGGGTAACATTGTCACCACTGGTCACCACGCCAGGGCAGTGTCCTCTAACTAGTCTCTTGAAAGAAAAAGAAATAAGAATAAAAGATAAAAGGCATTAATGGGCTTGGAAACATTTGCATCCATGACAAGGTGCATGTCACGCTCTTCTGAGGCACCAACAGGTAAGCCATACATTTCCCTGTCATCACTGCACCCATTGCCCAGACATCCCTTACCACCTCATCCACTTACATGGCCTAGATTTGTCTTCACCCGGAAACATCCCACATCCAATGAGCACTAGCCTAATAGGACATCCTAGCGTCCCCTCCAAACCTGGCTTGTAGAATAGCATAACGTCTTTGAGCACTTGTCTGGGAAAGGGGGTTTCATGCACATGTTTAAATAACTTGATTATTAGATGTGATTGACATTGCTATAATCCATGTGACTTATGAGCCCATGGAGGGCATACTTGTTGATGTTGCAGGGCCACACCCGATGGACAGGTACACATGGGGAGATGATTAATTCGAACCTCCATAGGGCTAAAATCCCACCAGATGGATGTTGAGACCCCAGCCAGGGGCAGAGACAGATCAAGGGTTTGCACCAGAGAGAGAGAAGGACGTTCCACCAGGGACAGCCTGGTAGGCATGGACCAAGAGTTTTCTTTCCCTTCTCACGATGATGTAGGCCTTGGAGGGCCCATGACGTCACCCATGTGACACATGACGTCACCCAGCATTTTGGACACCTTGGAGGCAGTTGTGTGCCAAGTGGCACGTGTGGCAGGATCCAGAGGCCCAAGGAGGCCTAACGTTTTTCTCCTGGAGGCCAACGTTGCCCTAAGAAGTCCTAACATCACCCTAAAGGGGCATGACATCATCTTTACAGCTTGATTTAGGGTTTTATTATGACATTTAATGTAAAAACTGAATGTTGCATGTAACTGGCCATGTCGTCCGTTTTGACCTGATTTTGGTCATTGATATTGTATAAATGAGGGTTTTAGCCCTTGTATTATTCATGATCTTTGACTCACACTTAGTGAGGTATAAAATTTGCGCCCTATCTAGGGTTACTTGGCTGAAATTTTAGGCTCACTTGTTGAAGGAGGCTAAATTTGGAGTATTTTTGGCAATTTTCTTGGTGGAAGTGTTCAACTAGGGTTTTGTTTGATGATTTTTGATGTATGTAAGTAAGATTTCTGCAATTCTTCTTAATTGAATGGTTATGGTTATGTTTATCTTGCATTTACATTAAGATTATGAAATTGTTTGTTTAAAACCCTAGGAAGTCTAGTGCATGTTATTGTCCTAGCTTTAAAAGCCTTCACCTACTAGATTTTGCCAAGAAGTCGATTTTCTTGAAGCCTTTGCTAGGGCCTTTCCATTGTAACACCCTAGTATTTATTGTTTCATCTTAGCCATCATTTGCTTCATCATTGAGTTAAAGAGGGAAGAAAATCTACTAAGGCCTAGGGTTACCTACACCTTAGTAGTTAGTTGCCCATAGGGTTTGATAGTTGAAGCCTTGGGTTACCAACACTTCAACTATTAATCTCTCTTGTCTTTGACTCTCCTACTATCATCCTTATCCTTTAACATTTGTTTCCACCTAATTGACTCCATTTGCCCCAAAAGCACTAGTCTAAGACTTTTTATTGAGTGATTGAGCAAAACAACCATCAAAACCTACACCTTGAGCTTCCTACTAACCATTTCTAACATTAGAATAGCCTAACCTACTAACTTTATTGATGTCGTTACTAAAGTAAGCTACAGCCATAGTTTGCAGCATTAAAAGCTTCTAAAAGCAATTGAAAAGGTTGATTAATGCATTGCCTTATTTGCTTTTGATAAATGCTAGTGTTATGATATTGATGATTGATTATTCTTGGTCATTTTGAAGCTATTCTAAGGCATTTGTTGTGAAGTATTGTCTTATAACTATTGCTTCTATAAATTTCTGTTTACTTCATCATTATATCAGCCAATTGCTTTTATTGAGAAAGTTTGTGGTTTTATGAAGTGCTAACGGCAAGTTGTACTTGCAAAATATATAGTTTCCCGTTGCCTTGTTCAGGGCAGGTACATCTTGATATATTATCACTTCATTGGTTATAACCCAGGACTTTCTGATCAGTGGTGACTTGTGAGAGGGGACTTTTTAATAGCCATCTTGACCTTACCTTCTCAAACCCCCAGGTCACCAGGGACGTCTCCCCTAGGCCTTCAACCCTAAATAGAAAGAGGAATCCTATTGAGGTGACAGTGATAGGATAACCTCAAGTTACGCCAATTTTCTCTCATTTTACCTTTCCTTTGATCAAAGTACAAATTATGTGATAACAGTGTCGATGCTAGCTTGTTGAAGATCTTTGGTGGAGTGACCAGTTGGTTAGCAGTGCTTCCTAGCTAGGACAAGTTGGTGGCTAGGATTTTCTATGGTTTCCCTAGTTAGGATTTGGAGAGCTTGACTTGTACCAACTTTCTGATAAAGATGTGGTATGTACTTGTACTTCATCTCTTGTATATATATTAAGTTTCCAGCTTTCCAAATATTGTGTACTTGCACATTTCATTTTCAGCTTATATTATCTTCTTGATTGAGTAGATTCCAGCACTTATTGTTCATGCTTATTTGACATAACATATAGCTAAATTCGTTAAGAGATTTAACATATGTCTTGAAGATAAAAAAACACAGATTTGCTGCTGTTATAATCTGCTGTAATAATACATTTCATATCTGTTATATGCCTAGAAAAGTGTGTCCTAAGAGCTGTAGCATCATGGTATTGAAGTACACTTGTATGGTATTTATTTTCTTGGGCTGCCATGTGAAATTGGGTTGAAGAGAAGTGAATATTACTATTGTAATTTAATATTTCAGATCATCCCTATGGCTGAAAGTTCACAGCGATTGGATCCGGGAAACCTCAAGATTGAGGTGAAATTTTGAAAGTGGCATTTCAGAAAATTTCTACACCTTTTGCCCCTGTTTGAGCAAGTTTTGTGGCTCTTCCTTGGTGCAGCTTCCTCACTGTGGTGGACTCTTGCAATGTTTTCTACCCTCCTTTTTCAAGCACATACTGTTCATTACTTGTTTCTTCATTAAAATGCAGCCCTGTATATACAGTTTCTTTACTCTTGAAAGTATTGTGTATAGGCCAACCTCTGCACCTCTGAGTCAATGTTGCACAAGTGTGTTTCAGATATTTTTCAAGCTCAGGCCAACCTGTATTTGTTTTGCTTGAAGCCGACATTATCCGCTAAGCTGACCGAGTAATCTTCAAGCCTGTTTTTTCTGGCTCGTTTTTCATAGGATTTAAGGCCAAATTCTGTCTGTCCTACAACAATTTTTCTATTGTTTTCAGAGAAATTCTCAGAGGTATATTTTCATGTTGTTCAAATTAATTCTAATATAACAAATATCTAGAGGATTTCTTGTTACTGTTTTTTTGAGGCAGAAATTTCTAGTAAGTTTAACTTTCAAAGGAAACATGTGCTATCGTAGAGCCCCTCACACTTTGTGTGTCTCGCTCAGACTTTCTGCAATCCTTTGTAATGATTATTGCAGAATTTTAAATATTTTTCTCCATCATGGATGCTCTTGATGAACATTAGAATGAAGTTGTTCTACATGCTATTGATGCTGGTCAATAGAATATCATTACTCAGCTTCGAGATCAGTTAGCTGAAAAGGACAAGACGATCCTAAATTTTTGTGCCCACAATAAGAATCTAGTACAAGAAGTGAGAGAATTAAGAGGTACAAAAGAGAAGTTAATGACTTATTGTTACAACCTTGCTCATTATTTTGATCGAGATGTTAGTTTTGTTGCTGGACTTCCTAAAAGGTATCATGAAAATGTTGATAATTGTGCCTTGCGTATTAAAAATATGGAAGAAAACTTAAATCTTATCAATCAAAAATCAAATGAATGAATTATCAAAGGAGGAGGTAAATAACACCCTACAAAAAGATATTCAGTCTTTTTTTAATACCACTTCTTCTCTTGAACTTGTGGCCACCCATGAGAAATCCTCTGCTCCTATTGTTGATTACAAGAAGGAAGAAGTTCTTGACACTTTTCCTTCCAGTTCTTCTCACCCGCTGTTGGCTATTCATGATTAGTCTTCCACTAAGTTTGAGAACCATACCAGAAGCTTTGGTTCCAGAATATTTAGTCAGACTGGTTATATTGGTGGCAATCTTGGTAAGGATGGATAGGGGATTGTAAGTCCTATTGAGCTTGATATGAGACCAATTGAAGCAAGCCTTGGATACTTTTTGACTTAATCACCATATAAAAGCCACTTTGATCCCTCCGCAGCACTTATTTTGCAGGAACCAGATCCTACTTCTACTGCTTTAGCTTCTATTGTTTTGTAGATTTCTAATCTTACACCACCATCTGATTCATCTTCTGATATTTTATCTATGTTGAAGCTTGAATCTATTACTTCAAAGATTGCTTCCATTTCTAGTTTACAAAAACCACATCATACACCTTTTCTTCAGAAAACAAAAAAAATGCATCCATATCAACACCCTAATCATTGCGATTGGAAGTATTCTCACTCTCCATCCAGATATCACACTTCTTATTGGTATGCTAGTAGTGCTTCTTATAAATCTTTGGTGAAAAGGTGGAAAAGGAAAAATATTGGATCAATACCAACAACTAGGGCCTATTGCGGTTGGATTGACGATGGTTGTAGTGCAATTTGAACACCTATTTAAGGACCTATTGACTTGATTTTTTTTTCGATGGAAGAAATCGCAAGAAACCCTTCGAGTACTTCCCCACATTTCATGGATGGTAAACGGGGTAAACCATCGGACCTATTTATGGGGCCTCACCCCGGGGGAATCAAGAGAGTTGAACCCGTGACCAACAGCAGGCATGAAACCTCATGTCTGGCTCTAGACCAATTGAGCTAACCCTCAGGGCTACCTCCTATTAACTTGTTATTTACCAAGTCCATAAAACATGTAATATCCCAAAGTGCGCTAGGCTAGGATATTATGCTTTGTTGTGCAATTTATGTTGTTTATGGTTGTGTGTTTTTGACAAACAGTTTGCCTTACATATGTTTCCATGTTATAAACTTGGTTGACAGCTTTCTACAAACAGTTTGCATGCAATCTACTAAAAGACTTTTGTCAAACACATTATGCGAAATCCAAGTGCACATGAAATAGAAGAGACAACATGGGCATTTTTATTATGAATGGGATCCAAAAACACAACAATAATAAGTCTCTAATGGTTGATATGGCAGCTGCAATACAATCAAGGAAAACTCAACCAAACTCAAGCCAAAAACCTGGAAGATGCCACGGACTCCTCAATAAATGATGCACACTGCAGAAAAAACCCTCACCAAAAGATGTCGTCCAGCTACAAGGGCCTCTCTAGGCCTCACACTACCTCCACAAACCAATATCCGCCTCCTCAAGAGAGATCGAACCTCCAACTGCCAACAATGGGCACTCGACCCTCCTCTAGAGTCTAAACCCTCATGACTCTGCCTAAAAAGGTGAATCGACCCCTCCAAATACCTCCACGGCTCCTCCTAGCCACACGGGTCTGCAAAAGAGAGAGTTCGGACCTCCACTAAACCCCAGCGAGCCGCTACAAGTGCCACGATCCTCCACAAAGCCCTCACAGCTCCTCCAAATCACCACGGCCCTACAAAAGAAATGAATCAGCCCCTCAAGAAATCCCTACAAACCTCCCAAACAAGTCGTTGCACCTCTAAATTGAAGACGAACCACAAAATGAAGCTCCAATGAAGATCCCGGAGGGATCCTCCTCTTTGTCTAGCTAGGGTGGTTATTGCACCACCAAAACCAAACCACAATGGAAGGGTTTTTCCAAAACCCCAACGAAAACTTGGCTCACAAGAGCACTCCAACAAGAGATAAATCCAAAACATCCTACCCAAAGTGAAGCTCTACCCCTTCTTTTATAATCCTTCGATGACCCTTCTAGATCTTTCCTCTTTGACTTAATCCAACTTGACCCTTATTCCCCATTTACTTTTTCACTTAAAGATCAAAAGTCACTTTTACTAATGTTTAAGTAACTATTAATCTAAAAGTTAATTTATTACCTTTTTAACCCCTTTTGTATTGTTGGAAAGTGATTAATTGGATTGTAAGATATTTTCGGATGTCGGAAGACCCTTTCTCATCATCCCAACCTTTAGATCTTTTTGTCTCGGTTCCAACGAGCTATTACACCAAGGTGTCCCCTCAAATAATATGATCCAAATAACACCTTTAGTGTATTTATTAAATTATGCTCAATAATACTCCCAAATTATGGGAATTGTCGGAATGCCACGAAACCAAGAACGAATTGTGTGGAAGTGATCCTGATGATGAAAGATGATAAATAGACTCGGTTGGGCCTCATATAACTCCTCCAAACCCTCCAATCTCATTGGTAATATAACCTCACCCCTCTGTCCTGGCCAACACAACCCCTGGAAGTCATCTCCAACTGTTTAACAGAGAAGCCGCAAAATGGGGACACGACAGTCCTCCCTTCCCTAAGATTGCTTGTCCTCAAGCAATGCCATCACACCCATAGGAACAACAAGCTGAACCAAACTGAAACTAATAATGATCCATGAATCCCAAATAAATCTAAAAGATGTGGAGCACCTATCGCCCACATTACTATCCTGGAATGTACTAACACAAGAGGCCTCCTGAAGGCCACCGATCAGTAGAGCAATCAGATACTGTGAAGACTTAGTCCACCCTTCATAGCATACCTCACCTAGGAAGCCAATCTACTACTCCATATGAATAGGCTCCTAAAATTAACAGTTGGCTCTACCATCTGTACCAGCTACCAAATTGTTAACCCATAAAATCCCAGGGTCCCATGCTATCACCAAAAAGGACCCACCATGTTGATGTTGCGCCACTCTGATCATAAATATCTGACCCTCCTGCCTAGACTGCATCCTCCACTCTTGCATCCTCGGGCTATAATGCCTCAAAGAATCGTCCCACTATCGAGGATCAAATCCTGCCAATGTATCTCAGTGAAGTCAACCAAACCAACTCTAAAATCAAACATCCAGGAGAAGTCTATGTGGTCACAAACTAATAGGGCATCAACACCTAATCTCCAAGTGTCAAAGGGGAAATCCCTAATACTCCAACACCCCTAGCCTACTGTAATCATCTAGGCATTGTCCAAAAAATCTCCCAACACCTCATCTGCAAAGTCCCTTCATGTGAACCTCTCTTGGATCTGCCTAACAGGGCATCAACACCTAATCTCCAAGTGTCAAACGAGAAATCCCTAATACTCCAGCACCCCTAGCCTACTGCAATCATCCAGGCATTGTCCAAAAAATCTCCCAACACCTCATTCGCAAAGTCCTTTCATGTGAACCTCTCTCGGATCTCTCTCGGATCCGCAAAGTTACTAGGGTCCCAAGCTAGCCTGTATGATGTGAAACACCCTCTACTCGTAGCATTGATCTGCAAGGTGCTAACACAAGAATCCACCTGACTGCCCCTGATAAGCCAGGCAATCATAAGCTGCACAAACTCGATCAACTCCTTAGAAGGTCACTCCTCCAAGCAACCAATTTTAAGCATCCCAAGAGTAAACGCCGAAAAGCAAAAACTGACCATCTCATCTGTATCGATTGTCGAGTTGTCAAACACTACAGTCCCAGGGAACCAAGCTAATCTCCGAGAGGAACCATCATGTCGATGCTACACCCCTCTAATCATAATTGTCTGACAACCATGCTCAGACTGCGCTCTCCTCTCTTAGACCCCCAAGCTAAAATCCCTGAAAGGACTGAACTCACTATCCTAGATCATGCCTCGCCAAATCATCGTAGTGAAGTCAAGGTCTGCCAACCTGCGGATGGACTCGATCCTAGCTATCGTGAGGGAAAATATACGTTGCCATATAGAACAAATCTCAACAACTCTTCTCACAGCATCCCCACAATGACGCGGACCAATCACTAACCCGACCCTGTCGATCATCCTCATTGTTTGAAGCAGTCTATCACTTCGATGAATGCCAAGGTCCACCACCAAATTGGAAGTCCACCACTCCCAATGCCCGCTGAAAACTCTGTGACCCGTTCCAACATAGTCTGGATCTCCTCATGTGCACTCTGGGCACTAACCACATGGTCTAAATGAAAAACCTCTATCATGGCCACAATGCCACCTGTCTCATCCAACTAACTCAAGTGAACCTCCCATGTCCTGTTGTATATAATGAGGTCATCAAATAACAACAATAGATGCCTTTGCCACTACCTGCAAGACTAGAAAGTGACTAGTGCGTTGGTCAACCCCAAGGGCATGACCAAGTAATCATAATGAAGTCTGGAAGCAGACCTATAACTATCCTACTCCATGGCCCTCATCTGATGATATCCCAGATGAAGATCGATCATCGAGGGATATGTTGCTCCCTGAGGTTCACCCATCCACTCACCGATCATGGGCAACCTCAACTCAATGGTATGCTTGAGGACTCTGTCGGGAGGTCTCCCTGGAAAAAACACCACACAACTCCATTGTACACTACCACGTGCCAATGAATAGACCTGCATACTGCTAGTTGTCATTGAATCATCCCATATCATCCTGTATCCTGTAGGTGCTACTGTATCCATCACTCTACTGATGTCACCTGAACCTGTGCCCGTGTCTGTCACATACCTGTCCACCCAATCCATGGATGCATATACTTAATTGTGGGTTGGATCACAACGAATGTGCTCAACTACCTCCTCTGTAGCTAAGCCTTGAGCCTTGTTATCCTTGTTATCCCCTACCCTAGGGATAACTAAGGAGATCACGTCTCGAGGCCCACAGGTCCTAGACATGGAGCACCAAGAGTCGGATGACTTGAGCATGGCCCCAGAGGGCCCCTCTTTTCTTCAGTGCAGTCCATTTATCAGCAGTAGCAGTATCCATCCCACCAGCCTGGTCCTGAAGTAGCAAGAAGTCTTGCTCCATGAGGTAATGAGTCTAGGTATCATGATATGTGTCACTTTGATTTTTGAAGCACTTGAATATGTTGCATTGAATTCTTCTTCATTTCATGGCGTTTGCTTGGAAATTATGCTCTTTGCCTCGTTCATACCTGGAAGGGTGACATGGTGCCCGAGTAAGTTGATCTCCCTTTAGGATAGGCTGCCACTGGGTGGGTCTGTGAAAGGTCATCGTCTGTTCCCTCCATACTTACCACTTTCCATCTTTATTCCTCTCATCTCCCCCTACCTTTGTTTAGGCATTAGGATTGGCCACGCTAGAAAGGGTTGTACCTTGCCTTGTGGGAAGAAGGGGCTAAAGGCCCAGAGGGTAAAGGTAGCTAGCAAGAGTGAAAAGCCAATGTTGAAACCTTTGAGATGATTCGTCTAGGGATTCTCAAGAAAGAAGTGAAAAGCTTCTCAGTAAGAAAAGGGAACCCATAAGATACATAAACACCCAAGGTACTAGTTGATGGATAGGAGGTCTCATCACGAGTCGGGCTATTATTGTTAGAAATAGGGAAAAAATCAAAATAAGATGCTTTTTTTAAATTTTGTTCACTAGATCAGCATAATGAAGAAGACATACAAACAGATCTGAAGCAAATAAAAATTGAGTATGACAAATTAAGTTTAAGCTTACCTCCTGATGATAGATGTACCTGTCACATGTGTAGATGTATGCCTCTGTAAATATGCTGAGACTTTAGTTTAGGTTCATGGACCAAACCTCTAGGGTTTGATCTCTGTCAAAGAGAACTATGGGACAATTTTTCCATGGATGGAAACCCTCAAAGAAAAAAGCAATAAACCCTCTAACTTAACAACAATACCCCAACAGAAAATCCTCTAATAAACAGAGATTAGAAACAAGAATGAGATCTGGACAGGTAAGCAAACCCTCCACTCAGAAAACAGCAAAAACCACACTCAGAAAACTGGACAGCCAGCTGCAAAACCCCACAGCACTCCACGCAGCAGCTGGACGGGAGCCCACACAGCAAAGGACAGAGCTTAAAAGAGGCCGCGGCACCTGACCACAGGTCCGTGGCCCTAAAGGGAGATCTAACACCCCACAAAAAGAGTTTGGCTGCTAATAACACAGGTCCAGCAGCAAGGAGGGCAATTCCTACAGCTTAGAAGGCACCTCACAGTTCAGAAAAAGGCAAATCCAGCCATCAGTCATCAGCAGACCCCAAGAGTAGACTTTCAGCCTGTTATCCCCGATATCTAGGGATAACTAGGAGATCATGTCTTGAGGCCCGCAGGTCCTAGACATGAAGTACCGAGAGCAGGATTGACCTGAGCATGGCCCTGGAGGGCCCATCCTTCTTCGTCTTCGCCAGACTTGTCCTGTTGAGCAGCAGCAGCTTCCATCACCATCAGCTTGGACTTGCATCGGAGAGGACTCTTGCTCCATGAGGTAATTGGTCCAAGGTATCATGGTATGTGTCATGTTTGATCATTATAACCCTCTTATATATGCATTAGGTTCCTTTCATTTCTGATGACTACTTGGATTTTACACTAATCCACTTGACCATTGTTGGGGTGATTGATGGGGTGACTTAGCAAGTTGATGTTCATGGGTTTTGGTTAGCCACCAAGGGGGATTTGCAGAGCCATCGTCCGCTCCCACCATTTATCATTTTACATCTTATATCCCGCACATCTATCCTATTCCCTTAGTCCAGCCATTAGGATGACCTTTAAGGGTTGCACTTTATCTTGTGGGAAGAAGGGGCTAAAGGCCCAGGGGGTAAAAGCAGCTGGTAAAAGATAAAAGCCATAGGAAATAAAACCTAGAGATGCTTCGCCCAGGGGATCCCCGAGAAGGCAATAAAAAGCCTCTCGATAAGAAACTAAAGGGACCCTAAGAAAAATAATAAAACAAGACCT
>JASDQU010237837.1:0-16907 GCA_032191745.1 Picea mariana | reverse complement strand
ACTGAAACTTATTACAGTGATATGATGTTCATCAATGGCTTACCAGACTCATCACTGTTCTACTGCATTTCGTTGCTCTGTCTGCCTCATTGCCTTTCTGCACACACCACTTGCGTTGTCTGTTCTTCCAATTTTTTTATGCTCTGTGCTCCATGTCCATTCACTACACAGTTCCTCTTATGTGCTATTCAGCTGCTGCACTCTCCTCCTCCTTCACACATGAATCACCTTCACCAACAACAACCACAGCAAACTCCAACTGCAACAACCACCCCATCTCTTCTCTGTACTGTGTATATATAGCTTCTGTGCATCTTGTGCATGCAATATTCACCATTCCTATGCATGCTCATACCGCGCCAATCACCTCCACCTCTCGAGTGCTCTGCGTGATCATCATCATGACTCTTNTGATATGATGTTCATCAATGGCTTACCAGACTCATCACTGTTCTACTGCATTTCGTTGCTCTGTCTGCCTCATTGCCTTTCTGCACACACCACTTGCGTTGTCTGTTCTTCCAATTTTTTTATGCTCTGTGCTCCATGTCCATTCACTACACAGTTCCTCTTCTGTGCTATTCAGCTGCTGCACTCTCCTCCTCCTTCACACATGAATCACCTTCACCAACAACAACCACAGCAAACTCCAACTGCAACAACCACCCCATCTCTTCTCTGTACTGTGTATATATAGCTTTTGTGCATCTTGTGCATGCAATATTCACCATTCCTATGCATGCTCATACCGCGCCAATCACCTCCACCTCTCGAGTGCTCTGCGTGATCATCATCATGACTCTTCAGCTTCTCTGGCAGTTGAGACTCTTCGACTTCTTTGTGACAGTTGAGCTCACCTTCTCTGTTTTAGTTACAGGCTTCCACGCTCATCCATCTGTCAATCCCTTCTAAGAATAGTCTTCCTTTACTTGGATGAAGCTTGGAGACTCTTCATCTCCTCTAGCGATCACACAGGGGTCTCTTCGAATTCTCTAGTAGACGCCATCAATGGTTTCTGGCAGTTTCACTGTGTCGTGCATCAGTATCCCTCCGATCAACACTTGATCTGGTGGTTTAGATTACATCGCGATATCGGGATTCCTAATGTCAATAATTTTTTACATGTCCAACTCTCGATCCCCGATGCCTCTCCATTGACTGGAATCAATGGTCTAGATCAAAGCTTGATCTGATGGCTTAGATTGCATCGTGATTTCACATATCACGATATCGGGATTCCTGATGTCAATAATCTTTGACATGTCCAACTCTCGATCCCCGAGACTCCGACAAGGTGTCCATCTGCTGACATCATACATGGATTGAACGTGTTGAATACTGCCACGTGTCACTCTGATTCATGACTTACATGTGCCTGAAATGTTGAATCAGTCTGACACTTTTCATTACCTGGTTGTGCCACGTGTTTCTAGCTAATGTGGTCTGTTGACGTGAGTCGGGTCGACGGTCTAGATCACATCTTGATCTGAAGGCTCAGATTACGTCGGGATTTTGCATATCGAGAAATCGGGATTCCTATTGCATTATTTCTTTGACATTTCCAAAACGTGATCCTTGAAACTCCGATCAATGGTTCAGATGTGATCTTGATTTGATGGCTCATATNTTCCTATTGCATTGTTTCTTTCACATTTCCAAAACGTGATCCTCGAAACTCCAATCAATGGTTCAGATGTGATCTTGATTTGACGGCTCAGATTCCACTGGGATTTTGGATATCGAGAAATCGGGATTCCTATTGCATTGTTTCTTTAACATTTCCAAAATGCGATCCTCGAAATTCCAATCAACGGTTCAGATGTGATCTTGATTTGATGGCTCAGATTACATCGAGTTTTTGTGAGCCCTCTACTCCTTGCACTTTTAAAGATCGTGCAGGTTTTCCTCAATCCAACAGTGGTCGAACCCTGCGCTTGGATCTGACGCCTCTAACTTCAATTAGCCCTCCGATTAAGCTCGTGGTCCATGTGACCTTCTCCTATATGACCGCAGCCAAACCTCCTCATCGAGGTTTCGGACTTTCCAATGTCAAAACATGTATGTCCTCAGGATTCGCGATTCCTTGAATCCCGACGCGCTCTTTACGCACTAGCTCTCTTGGCTAGGCTCCTAGCCCATATGACCGTTATCCTCATTATCGCAGTCTTACCACTCGTCGGGGTTTCGAGCTTTTCAATGCCGTAATGCATTGGCTCATGGGATTCTCGATATGTGAAACCCTGATGAGTCAACCCTCCTTTCGAGATTTCACCTTGGCTTTTCCCAATGGTAAACCTCGTGCTGCTCCTGTCCGATTTGACGGCTGATGGGATTTCTGAATGAGATCCAATGGCTCTCAATCTTTTCTTCCTTCTCCTCTGCAAACTCCTATATCTTGAGCTTTGTTGCGCGTGTTCGCCTCGATGTTGTTCCTCTTGAGCTTTCACTTCCAAATCCCCAAGGAATTTTATCCTTCTTATCGTGCCATCTTCACTGTTGTACTTTCCATCAATGACAAGCATACGCTACCTGTTAAACATTTGCCAACAGTATGTACGTGCATTGTTCATGCTCAACACATGGATGTATGCTAGATGGGATACCCTCAACAAGTGTACATTTACGACTATCTTCAAAACATGGCACATACATGCTCACAAAATTGATAAAACAAAGGCACTAACTCCCAAAATGTAGCATGATCCAAGATGCATGTTCGTTGGAGGGAGAGAGAACATGAAGAAGTAGACCAAATGGTCAAAGAGGACCCAGAGGCCATGGATACAATAAAACAATGTGGAATGCAAAAATTCTTCCGCTATCCTTTTATGAGATCCTAACCAAGATTACTTAACCACTTGATTGAGTATTGAAACCCACATGCATAAGCCTTTATGCTAGAAGGCCAATCTTTGATACCAACCACTAAGGAAATCTACTTTATGACCGGTATCTCTAGGAGGGGTGAGCCAGTGAACTTGACAACTTTCCCTCCAGGGCCATATAACATATCCCACTATATTGACATGTATTGTTAAACCAGTACAGATAAAGTAGGCTCTCAAGTCCCTATACAAAATATTATGAATCTCAGCTTGAGAGTTGTGTTATACATGATTGGGAATATTACTAGTTATGTTTCTCTTCATCATGCCTCTTGAGCTCAAATGCATTGTGTAGTGCAGTGTCTATAGCGACTGATATTTTATTGGAGCACTACCATGCTCAACTACATGAAGACACAGCTAACAATGTAAGTTGAGGAAGAAGAAAAACTTCAGATTCGAGAGAATACTATGTGCATTCTTATTTGAAAGAGTGTTGGGCATAAGCCCGAAGGAGAGTGTACGAGGTCACGTAGCCTATTTTCCATCACTTTGTAGATGGGATGCTTTAATGCCTTACTAGGGAGTATGGGGGCACATGATTCATATGATGATGAGTTCTTCGATTGGTGGAAATCAAAAAGTCTTGCCATCGAGGATTACCCATATGCAGGAATTAGCTTCTTGAGAGACCTCGACATGCCCATGCAACTTGGCACAACATGTGGCATTATAGGTAGGTACTATCATTTTTTAATATTTTAATTTTATTATGAGAAAGAATATATATAATTTTTTAACATCACAGTACTGACTCAAAAACCTATTATGTACATATGTGGGACCAGTGCAACCCGTGGACCTCCCTCGGACTAGGCGCCATCCTTGAGAGCAGACCTAGCCAGGAGGAGCCACATCAATGGTAGGGCCATCACCAATAGAGGCCAAGAGAGTACTGAGGTAGGTAGATAGGAACTTGACGGCCCTCACCCATAGCATGCCTATGGTAGAGATCGAGGATCTTCCACCATCTATGCAGCCTCATGTAGTGGGAGCACCCAGGGCATGGGCCTAGTTGTTTCGACATCTGGCCAATGTCATAGTTCATTATAGAAGGGCCAGTAGGCCTATACCTTATATTAGTACTGTACATCATGCATGACGTTGGAACCCATCTTTTGTATCTCTCTTATGTATTGAGGGCTTAAGCCCGACGATGTACACTTGACACTTTTGAGGCCTACGACCCACATTTTCTACTGTGACATCATTTTTGGATACTTTATATATATTTATCTTTTTTCCTTATGGAGTAAAAATATTTTGTACAAATATATTTAAATGTGTGTGTATGTGTATTCTTTTATTTTTATATATGTGAAATATGCCAATCTAAAACATGATTTGCCAACGTATCAGTTAATTGATTAGAGCACCTAGGAACATGAATATATGTAATATAATTGAAATAACATTCCAAGAGATGTACCATAAGGAATCATTGATGCAGGGTGGGATCGTGGATGTGGTACACTCCATTTAACCGTGACACTACCAGTTGAGAATCTAGATGAACATGGAGGTGAGAAATACCATGTGACAAATCATCATGTAGAAATTCTATTACAACACAATACTCGACAAAATTATTGGTTTCTTTTCATAGACAAGCACCTTTATAAGATACCAACTGACTAGTGGGTGTGAATATTACCCAATATTTGGAAGAAATTTTCCAAGTGTGTAGGTTGACACTGTCTGCAAACCCAACATACGCGTCAGATTCTCTTGACATAAGCGACAATGCAGAAACACAATAAACTACACTTTCATAAGACAAAAAGATATTAAAATATATAGATAAATATATTCACTATTTACAAGAAGTCATGCTAAAGGGAACAACCTAAGCATAATACATCTTTAGATAAAGCCTATTTATGGGCCCAGGAAACACATTTCCTTCAAAGTCAACCAATTCATAAGTGCATTTTTCCAAAACTTTCTTTATAATAAATTGTCTGAACCACATGGGTTTAAACTTACCTTCCCCCAAGGGATCTTTTTCTTGATAATAAACCAAGACAAGATCTCCTTTCAAGAAAACTCTAGGGTGCACCGACCAATCGTATTGACACTTGATGCAACATTTATGAGTCTCGTTATCCAAGGTTTCATCCCAACATTGTTCATCAAGATACTCGAGATAGACAAGACGTTCTTCAAGAAAAATTGTGTTGGCCATTAGTTCCACTACCAACTTGAGAGAAGGAACATGAAACTCTATGGGAAAGACTGCCTCCATCCCATAAAAAATTTGGAAAGGAGAGAATCATATAGCAGTCTTGATGGAAGTTTTGTATACCCAAAGTGCTAAGTATAACATCAAATTCCAATTCGACTTGGCCGAATTGATTTTCTGCTGGAGAATGGTCTTAAGAGACTTATTGACAAACTCCAATTGACAATTTTCTTGTGGATAATAGGGTGACAAAATTTATTATTTGAACCCTAGATTTGGCATTAAATCATTCATCAACTTATTTTGAAATTGACTTCCATGGTCAGTGACAATCTCTTTCGGTATACCAAACCTATAAACGATTTGGTTGAAAATGAAGAGTATCATCATTTCCCCATCATTGCTAAATGTCAGAATGGATTTGACCCACTTGGTGAAGTATTCTATAGCCACAATGATATAAAAATTCCCCCTATCATAAGCTAGGTGGCATGTAGTGAAATCAATTCCCCACTTAGTGAAGGGTTCAACATACAATATAGGAATAGGGTGCCCGCATATTTCGAGAGAAGATCTAACACGAGTGACACTTCTTAACCGCTTCTATACAATATTTAATTAATGACGGTCAGAATTATCCAACATGAAGTATTTTATGAGTTGTAGCCAACCAAGACAAGTGATCACCACATGCTCCAGTGTGGAAATAATTTAGCACAATATCTTATTCTTCATGATTCATACAATGACGGAGAACGAATTCAACTCCTCAATGATACAAATTTTCATCAATGATAAGACAATTTCATCCTTGATGGTGTATCCATCAATGCTCATCATGCGAAGCAGAGGGAGGACACTTCAAAGATTGAAGATACAAAAGTATGTCTCCTTACTAAAGGTTCAGGAGATGCAATAAGGAAGAGATCATCATTGATCAACGAATCTTTAGGAAAATATTTTCCACTCTCATTCAGAAGTTCTGATATTAACTCTGCAAAGACCAAATATTTCTTGGACTTTGTCGAAACAAAGCCCAAATTGAATTTTTGAAGAATAACGATCCACCAAATAATATTCTCGTTGATGACCCGTCGTGTCAGCACATACTGAAAAGGATTAACAAAGACCATAACAGTGATCTTACAGAGTAAAATATAATGAGAAAACCTTAGGATAGCATGAACAACTTCCAAACCCGATTTCTCAACATGGGTATAGTTGAGTTCTAGTCCAACTAATCCTCGGATGAGGTAGTAGATAACTTGTTCCTAGAACACGTCATCATTCTAAACCAAGACCATACCGATGGTGGATTCTGTTGCAACTAAATATAACAAGAAATATTTGTCATAATCAAGAGGGATGAGCAGAGGGGAAGACATCATGGTACTTTGTAATGCTTCAAAAGAGTGTTGAGCCACTTCATCCCAAAAGAATCAGACCCATTTCTTAAAAAGATGCATGAAACCCTGAGTGATTTTGGCATAGTTAGCAATAAATCGACGTAAGAAGTTATCTTTCCCTTGGAGACTCTAAAGTTGAGGAACTATTTCCTCAACCTTTAGAGGATCAACCATGATCCCTTTGTTGGACACGATAAATCCCAATAAACATCCCTATGTAACACAAAAACTACACTTGTTTGTATTCAATCGAATCTGGTAGTAGCGAAACCTCTCGAAGATAAGTCAAAGGAGAGAGGGATGATCGGTTCTTTTGTGAGAATATGATGCAATATCATCAAGATACGCTTCGAATATATGTTTGAGGTCATGAAAATCGAATGATATGGCCCACTGAAAAGTAGCTCCAACATTTTTTAGGCCAAAAGGAATTTTCTTATATGAAAAGGTACCCCAAGGACATATAAACATAGTCTTATGTTGATCCTCGGGTTTGATCTGAATTTGATTGTACCCTAAGAAATCGTCAAAAAAGGAAAAAACTTCACAACCCGCACATTCATTGATAATATGATCAATGAATGGGGTAGGAAAGTTATCTTTCAAGCATGCCTTATTCAGATCGTGGAAATACATGCACATTAAAATTGTACATTTATTTTTATTGACAGGAACAAGGTTTGACACCCATTCTATTAATTGAAGTGGGTATATGAAACCAACCTTAATCAATTTCTCTACTTCATCTTTAATGGTCACTACCATTCGAGGATTGACTGATAAAATATTCTGTTGAACTAACTTAACATCGAGATAGGTTACAATTTCGTGTTCAACAATATGAGGGTCAATTCTTGGCATTTACTCATAAGACCAAGAAACAATGTCATGAAATTCTTTAAATAAATTTGTATACACTTGAATCTCCTTAGGGGAACAATCTACTCCGATAAAGACGTTTTGGAGATTTCAATTGGAATCATCTTAGTTGTATTCGCCATGTTTCCTTCGGCATATACTCCATGCATTTCCAAAGTTTTGACGAGATGAGTGACATCTCCATTCATGGTCGAAGTAAAATCTTTTGCTTCCACTCTCCTAAGCTTGGGTAAAAGGTACAATCTATGATGAAGATCATCCCAAGGTTTATTTGGACCATCATTTCCTCTAAAATTGCCTCATCAAAAGGCAAGACCAAGTCCAAAGAATCATGCGAAGTAAGGGATTATTGAGCCCAAATCGGATCTAGAACAAGATCTATCTCTTGAGGGGGAGTTGGATCAGCATTGGTCAAGTTTTTCTAAACAATACTATAGACAAAATCAACTATGGATAAGGGCATATCCATGCTAGGATTCCCTACCCCTTCCATTGAAGTCGACGGGGAAGGTAAATTCTATGGATCATAGAAATAAGTCATTTGAAATGAAGTCACTTGGAAAATCATAGCCTTAGGCTGATCAGGGAAAACCGAAAGAAACTTAAAATCATTTGAAGGATGTGGAAAGTCAAAAGTGCCCATCAAATATGGAAATAGTCCAAGACCTAAGTTGACAAGACCTAGTCGTGGGTTATCAATCATCAAGATCGTGGATGCCCTTGATGAAGGGTCAGGGCTAGATAAATTCAACAGATCAGTGGTCACTATCCTACCTTCATGAGGAAAGCATAATACTCAAAATATGGAGGATACTACTGCTCTCATTTCATAATTCCAACTTCAACCCCAAAAAAGGTTGTAATCAAGAGGCACGTTGACTACTTCGACCTAGACACACACATGTTTTCCCTCCAACTACATGGGGAAGGATGGGATTATGCCATGTGGTAAAAATGAATAGTCATCAAATGCAATTAAAAATGTAGGAGACAGAGACAACTCAGGTTGACCAATATCCCTCCAACATGCCAACAACATAGCACAAGTTGATGCACCCTCATCTACCACCTTGTGAAAAATATTTTGTGTCAACGATTTCAAGGCGTAAACCAATACTATCTAGAAGGAAACATGGTAAGGAAAGCGAGGTTTAACATTGGAATGGTAAAAAATGATAGATCTCGAGTTAGTTGGCTCAACAAAACCTAAAGAGGACAATAATGTTTTTCTATATGAGGGGAAACTATGGAGTACCTCCATGGAGGAAATCACACAAGGGGTTTGCATAATATCTTCAATGAAAGACTAATTCTTGGCAATCCTTTCATTTGGATTATGAGAAGGTTTATTAAATGCACCTTTGGGGATGCAAGTAATTTTTTCTTCCATTATCTTATCGATGTGAAGAGGCACCAATGGGTCAGGAGCTTGTTTTCCTTTAATGGTAGATTCAGGCATTCCATAATCCCAGACCTTGGTATAAATATGAGCATTCACTCTCATTGTGTACACAATTGTAGATATGGTGTTATCATTAAGTGTGGAAGAACCCTGATTTCCCCTAGGTACATTTGTGGATGAGGAAGACTATGTCAAATTAGGCCCTTGAGGTAAAGGGTTAGTTAACACAACGGGTTGTTGTTATGCAAAAATATTTTGGTCTCCCTCCATCCGAGGAAACTGATGAGTCAGGTGGTCATCCATGCAAATCTTATGTGGGAACTTAACTTTCTTCTTTTCATTTTTTCCCTCACCAACATTTTTAGCAACCTTTTTATCATTACCCCCTTACCCTTCTTTCCCTTTCCCTTTCTTTTCCCCTCGGGCTGTTGGTTATCCTTGGGGTTTTTCATCTACACAACATTTACTTCCAACATGAAGGTGGTGGAGGTAGCCACAATAGAATTTTGGATAGCCATAGTCTGTTGTAGTGACAAATGTTACATTTGGCTGGACAATTGATCCGTGGGCTTGTTTTGTGTTGAGCCCACAATACCATCGACATGAGGCCCAAAATTTGGTTTTCTCAAGTCAAAGGTTGATTGTGGTGCATCAATAAGAATCTCATAAAGCATGTTGAATTGAGAATAGATTAATTCCACCTGTTGAGCCCTCATTATATTATCTTCCTTGGAAAACACTCTGGAAGTTGCAACGTCTTTAGAAACACAAGGTACCAAAGACTTCAGGAACCACTCGAGCAAAAAAATAGGAGGGAACTTTAATTTAATTAATCTCTTATGATGACTCCATTCCTATATATGATCATAGATATGAACGAACTTAGTTTTCTCTAAATTAGCTAGCAACATAGTGTCGACATGATATATCACTAGTAGCTGAAAATGGTTCAAGAAAACCATCGCAAGATCATTAAAGTAAGATTAATTCAAGCAATCGATCCCAATATACCACTTCATGACACCCCCTATGAGAGTGTGTTGAAATAGTCGTATATTAATAGATTCATCATTCAGTGAATTGGAGTAGCACCATAAATGAAAAGTTGTAACATGATCGCCAGAATCTTCTCCAGGCTTACCTTCAAATTTTGGAATATCTGAGGGAAACTTACTCAGCATAGGAGGCCAACATGGATGATGAAAAATAAGGTCATTTAACAACCTTGAAAAGTATGGAAAGTAAAGAGTTTCTAGAAATGGTAACCTAGGTTCTGGTGGAATTAAAGGAAAAGAGGAACCTGGAAATGTTTTCTTGCTAACCAAGGTTCTGGTAAAAAAAAGGTTTATTTGGCCAATGTAAGGCACTTGCGCACTAGTCTTCATCGTAGATGAATTCGAGTAGTTTGATGGCATACCCTGAGTGGGGATTTCCCCCTCCATGGTATTCCAAAATCCTTGGTTGAGGTTTCCCCTAGGCGATCCCCCTAGTACATGATATAAACCTTTCCCAGGGTTCCACTAAATGTAGAATGGGTTTCTCCTGATCAACAACCCTTCCATAGGTATAGAACCCTTCCCGTGATTTCCAAGACCTTGAAAGAAAGTGGTTCCTTCCATCATTATTTGTGAATGTATAAAACCTTTTGTTGAGGAAAAGATATTAATTGATCTTATTCAATCATTTTCATAATTTACTTGGCTAAAGTAAAGTAGACGGGAATATCACCCTATATTTATAGCCAACAAAATATATATCCTAACTCACAAGTGTTAATTACAAGTGCTTAGGTTAGTATTTATCAACAAAAAGCTTGCTGGAAATTCACTTTTTATATATTTTTCTGAACATATCAGTTGTTGAAATAAATGTAAGAATATAAGTGAAGACACCAAGATGATAATCAAGATAATTGAGATATAAAAAAATCCTTTATTTCATTCCAATTCACCAAAGAGTCATTTTATTTACAAAATCTCATACAAAAATCTTGGACCAAATTCAAAATTAGACATCCACGATGGAACATACAAAAGGACCTCTGACAGAAAACCAAAACTGAACTCTAAAAGTTGGATCATCTTGCCATAGATTGCTTCCCACTCGACTCTACACAATAGCCTTTATCAGTCATGAAAATTAATTCACAAATAGACAAGTCTACATAGACTATCAAAGATAGATCAAGACCTCTGAAGAACAAGTGTCTGAATGATTTGATTCAGCCCTGAATATTGTTTTGTACAATAAGACCCTGCTATCATAAAATAGAATTAGGATATGATGAATATATGAATGAATGAAAACTGAATTATCTCAACACAAACTCAAAGAGAAAACCTTAGCATGCTTCTACTTCTCTCCTCCTCTTGTTCCTCCCCTTACTTCTTCTTTTAACAAATTAGAATTGGTCGAATTAGTTGAACCAACTTATTAGTTAAGCTAACTAAAGACTCAACTAACTTTAGTTAGGGAGGGGGTAATAATCACAATAAGGTCATAAATAAATAATAACTAGTAGGTGGGACCCCTTCTGACTCCCTTTAGTTTTGTTAGCACTTTGTAATTTTCCCAAGGCTATGGAGGTAACATCAAAACTACTTCGAGTCAAGGATATAGCCCTCGATGAATTAGAGATTGATCTCTTTGTCAAATTTAGATTTATTTGAAATAGGATATTAGTCTAGCTATCCAGAACATGGGTTCGTTTATGGATTTTGAATCGGTTTGGTTGAGACATGGAAAAGTACCATGGTCAAAATGGAGTAAAAGGTAAAAAGGATGATGAATGAATAACTAAGACAAAACATGATCAGGCATGATAATCATTCTAGTGGATCCTTTGAGCTTATAAAATGGAAAATAAGAATAAATTGAAATTTATTTCAAATGTAGAGCAGAGTATATCTGAATTCTACATTTCAAACTTGGAAGAAAACATAGATATTGTTTCAAGCCAACACAGGGTGTCAATAACAATTGTTGCACATTATCTTCTCATAGACAATACATAAAGAAAGCATGTGAAATAAGAAAATAATGAGTTACATTAGAGAAAACTTCACCACTTAAACACAACACATGAATCTGGAAATATAGTTCCTTTGTATTCCTTCATAACATCATTTACAGCCTTTGAGCATTTTTACATTTTTATCATCACAAGTCCAACAACCCGGTTCATCAAAAGTTTATGGCTTTATAGCCCTTGCATGAAATATAAGGATCCTACAATATGGGATCAAATTTACTTAAAATAGAAAACCAACAACTGACACAAGAAAATAGGAAAGGATCCTATAAAATAGGTCAACTTCTTATCTTTGATGGTCTTCATATCCTTCCAAGTATTCAACAGTTGTAGTAATACTTTGAAGGCTGATGTATCTTCATAAGACATGGGATAAGTCGAAATTGCCACTTTTGGAACAAAAACAGTTTTTTGCCCAAAAATAGGTAACCAATTTAACCTTTCCACCTTGTTAGGGACCTTGAAAACTATAACAGAAGCCCAAAATTGATGCCCTTATTTATTATCCATCATTACAAACCATCCTCGAGGTGTATGGGTGATAAAAACTTGGATCTGTGAAAAACTAGTGTCTCTCTGCCCTTTCGGTGTTTTTGGTGGATAAGAGAGGCAAAATCTGAGCCTGCTAGCCACTGAAAGCTCTGCTTTAGGTGGCTAATGAACAGTTGAAAAGTTCGCCTAAGCCATCGAAAGTTTTGTTGTAGTGAAAATTAACAAATTTGCAAAATACCTTTTGTCTTAGCTTTTAAACACCTTAGGGATGATCTTCTGAAGCCTCTGCATCTTGAGCAGGTTCTGGGATGGTTGTAGGATTGTTAGCTGTCTCTGGATCATTCAAATGGATGGATGCATTTTCTAGGGTTTCAAGATAAACAGGTGCTTGAGACTGAGGTCTTGAAGGCATGGCTTGCAACCTCAATGACCTGACCTTTTTCTTCAAATGCATAGCTACTCTCCATAGACTATTATAATCCTTTATGATCTTCTTCTTCTTTTTCTTTTCTTTAACATTTTTCAGTGCCAATATTTCCAAGACTGCACTAGTTGCTGTGAAATGTTTTGATAGAGTCTTGTATTGGGTCTTTATCACCTTTTCTAATACTTTATGTTGTGCTATTTTCTCTTTAAGCTTCTTAATCTTCTGAGATCTGGATTTCTTTGACTTTCTAGATGAGGCCTTTGCAATTTGTTTTCCTTGATCCTCCTTTGGTGTAGGTGAGGGAAGATCTTCATACCCTGTTGTAACTGTATCTTCTGCTAGGGCTACTTCTTGCTATGCTGCAACCTGGTCTTATTCATCCTCGGAGTCTGTATAAGGGAGATTGAGGATCTTCTTGTCCACTGGGGGTTCTTCTGCCTTCTCTGCATCCTTGCTAAAATCTAGTTTCTTCTTATCTTTTTTAGGCTTAGAAGATGGAGAGGACTGATCAACTGTGACTGGAGAGATGTCGCTCCTCTTTCTCTTTCCACTTATGGGAGTGGAATAATTTTGAAGAAGACCCATTTTTATCCTCTGGCTGTGAATCAGTCTGAAACTCATTCCAAAATAATAAGTGGCCCCAATCCTTGTTCCTTCTTTGCAATAGCTGACAAATCAAGAGCTTAATCAAACGATGATGGGATCATTTGACTGCAACCTTGCTTGGTTTAGCCTTGACCTGATGAGACATCTTAGTTAAAATTTTGTGGAGGTAATAAGGCAGGTTCAAGGGGCTCCTGCCAGTAAAGTGATTCATCAATTTGAAATGATAAATCATTACCCTATTATATCTACCCTCACAAGTTATGTAAACAAGAATTGACTTCAACAGGTGCTGCCATTTCTTCCATATCAAACACTTGTGCTCTAGTTTCAAATAAGACCTAAATTTGAACTCCTTTGTAACAATGGTATTGAACCAGTTTTCTCCAGTCCTTGGCATCTCTATCACCTTTTCTATGAGAGTTTCATCCACCAGGAACTCATCTTTGCCAATGACTACCTTTCTGTCATCAAATGTGAGAGAAAAAGCTTCTGCCACCTACTGATGAGAGCTCTGAACTTTTTTACAAAATTCATAACAACCTGCGCCATTGAAGAGATGACATACCTCTAGGTGTGATTCCAGGTAACCAATATCATCAAGCTCCTCCCTCAACGCTGGTGCTTCTCTCTTCATTTGTTGGAATGCTCCTGTACCTGCAATTGGAAATTTGGGCTTGGAGGGAGACCACTCAATGCAGAATTAGGGAGGTATGTGATCAGTTATGACAGAGGTGAGAAATGGGGAAATGTGATTAAGGAGAGCCCTAATTTTGAGGGACGTGAGAGGGTAGTTAGGATTTGAAATGAGAATGATTATTCGACAAACCTTGAAGGATAGGAAGTACAAAGACCATTTGACTTTATGAAACATAAGTTGAAATGATCAAGTCAGGATACGCCAAGATCAGATCCTAATTCCTAGGACAAGTGTCAGATCTGGAGGGTTTAGGGTTAGGTAGATCAAATCATAATCAAAATAACTCATAGAAAACCTCTTACCAATTCATACTCGACAACTCCCCTGTATTTTCAATGACTAACTACAATCATATCATATCACTAAGACGAGCTGACCGTTTCAAATCTCCCTGCGATTTTGGTGGCTAGGAGAGCCTCGAGTTTTGCATTTACGTCGTCGAAAGATAGGGATTTTGGTGGCTAGGAGAGCCTCAAGTTTTGAATTTACGTTGTCGAAAGCTAGGGCTTTTGGTGGCTCAGAAACCCTTTTGAAAATACACTTATCCAATGAAACCTGTATTTCGAATTTTTTGAAATAAAAACTAAATCAAATTTTTTTCCGAAGTTTATTACAAGCTTAAAACTCTTTAAAATGAGCCTTGAAAATTTAGAAATGTTATTTATAATAACAACCTAACACCTAATCAAATGAAATTGACTAATTTATTTGAGGATATAATAGGCCAGCAACACGGGAATTTCATCACGAAACCCACAAATAGATTCTGAATCATCAGATCCCTTATAGTTATAGGTCACTAACATAGGCTCCAATTGGGGATGACATCTCCTGAGGAGGTGTCAAGAATCTCAGAGCTTTGGATTTCATAAATCAATGCCTTATCCATGGGTTGATCCCAAAATGTTATTCTGCATCTTGTACCACATCAGACTGAAGATTGAAAGTTGAAATTGAAAAATTGTTGAAAGGGATGCCCAGGGAGTTGAGATTATTCAAAACTACTACCTACCCTACTACAATCATTGCTCAGCTAGGTAATGAAAAAATGCCAATGCAGCCAATCCAGCAGTTGATCTAATAACTTTGTTCTTCCACTGTCTTTGATAAAACTCAGAAATAACTATGTTACTTGTGATTTAGAGTAATTTCTAGCCTGGTCTTCACTACAAAGGATTTGATAAAACTGAACAATAGGAACAATATTGGAAATGGAAAAGGATCCTGTAATGAAGAATTTCTCCATATATGTATTTGCAGGATCAATATAGGCTTGGCCCATCCTTTGATTTTCAACTTCAAACAATTCAACATCATGAATTGATGTTTCACCTATGCCTTTTGTGTCCCCCGACTCTTCTTTACATGACTACAAATACTCTGATGGGTTTTGAAATGATGCTTCTGTTAAACCAGATAGTGGGGTAGACTATCTGATCATATCCATATCATAACAATTTTTTAATTCAATTGGAGTAAATGAAACCAGACTTTGAAAACACACATCATCCATAATATTAGCTATGGGGTCATAAAATGTTTCAGATAATAGTGGCATTGGCCCTACTGGTACTTTATGTTTTACACTGTGAATTTCAACTAGAAACTGACCAAGATTCCCTCTCAAAATTTGAAATGAATTAAAGCATAGAGGTAGTGAATCACAATGGATCATCTCATTACCTGTTCCAGGATTCATGCTTTTATTTGAGGTTTGACCTTCAAAAAGGCTAAAGGGCTGCATCTCTAGATCATCTTTTGTATCTCCCCTGTTTTCCTCAACCGATACATTAGAACATTCCTCATTCTTTCTATTCACAACTTGTTTGTAATGTTCCCTTAGCAGTGAGGAAACACACAGGGGCAAACATTCTACATTTCTTGGGAAATTTTTTGCATCCTCCTCCTTGCAATCTTGTTGGGTATGCAGGATTTGATTTTCATCTATGCAGTGTGATAACTGAGCTTCTTCTTCCCATGAAGATAATACTGGCTTCTTTGAACAATCATCTTTGATATCAACCATATAATCTCCATTCTGAAGATCATATCTGAGTATATTGTTTATGTAGGGGAGGTCATCAAACATGCACATCATCTCCAGAGATTTTTCCACCACCACCTGATTTTGAACTTCCTCTTTGACTATATTGTGAATTGAGTACATGAAGAAATCCTTTGGTGGTTTAGGATACTGAGGCTGGAATGTTGAGTTCTTAGGGACATTTGTTCTTGTTATTTCTAGATTCGATCGTACATGAGGCCTTTGAAAAACAATTTCATCTTTCCTGCTAATATTCTGCAGCATTTCATTGACTGTGTTGGTAATAATGTCTATTTTCACTTCTAAAGATGTCATCCATTCATTTTTTGTTCCATCTTTTTCTTCATCCTCTAACTTTTCCCTTCTGTTCAACAACTTAGCTTCCACCTCAACCACAATCTTTTGCATTTCTTCAAGGGTTGCAATCTTCCTTTCTCTTAATTGGAATGCCATCTCAGGATCAAAGGCATTGGGGTAATGGAAGTGAGATGATCCTAGGGGTGGCCTTATATCAGCAGGTATTCCATGATATACCTTATTGAATATTGTTGAAAACTCATGTACTGTCTTGCCTAGATTTCTTTTCAAGTGGTCATACTCTTCTAGGATAAGAAATATATTTCCCATGATCACCCATCGGTCTAGGAAAACTAAACTGATGGAAATTGTTAATGCTTACAGCTGGAAAACACTTAAACCAATTTTTGACTTTACCTGCAATGATAGGGAAAACATCCTGATACAGACATCATCTTCTTCCACCTCAAATAGATCAAGGAAATCCTCAAGATTTTGAATGTTTTTTTCTACAGTGATATTCACATTTTCCCCATCAAACCTGGGAAGGTTTTTGATG
>JASDQU010237834.1:0-16914 GCA_032191745.1 Picea mariana | reverse complement strand
TAAGTTGAAAAAGGTTTTAAATTATACTTGATACTGATTCACCTCCCTCTCAGTATCAATAACCATGACATCCATTACCTTGCAATGCATATGTACTTCATCATGTGCACCCTTGTGACTTCACAACCAATGCATCCAAGGTCTGTGGGTAGTTCTCAAATAACTTCAACATGTCCCTAGGACATCCACTACCTTGTAATGCATTTGTTCCTCATCGCGTGCACCCTTGTGACTTCACAACATTCACCTAAGGCTAAAGGGTACCTCCTCAATAGCTACAACATGTCATCATGCAACAATCTAGTTTGCCACAGTAAACGTGGATATCTTATGCATGAAATCTAATACCCTTCGATAAATTATGTACCTCATCTCTTCAACATTAATCTAGGTTCGGTGGGTATCTCTCCAATGGCTACAACATGTCATCATGACATCCACTACCCTGCAATAACATCTGAAGCCATCACTCCCTTTGAAGAAGGACTACACCGATCTTGTCCCTGAAGTACTCGAACTTCGTCCTTGACAACGACTTTGTTAACACATCCAAAACCTTCTCATTGGTAGCCACATATTGGAGCCTCACTACTCCCTTATGCACCATATTGGAGCCTCATTGTTTCCTTTAGTACCAAGTGTCTAGAAACCAAGTGTCACTTCCATGAGACACAGACATACCACACAAGCTCACATCCATTGACTATTGTACATGAAAATCTATACATCCTTAGATATCCATAGTGCAACATTACTTCACCTCGTGTGACCAAGGTTTGTGGGTAGATCTCAATAGCTACAACATGTCCCCAGGATATCCTCTCCCTACGATGCATCAATACCTGATCATGTGAGTTGATACATCCCAGGATATCCATAATTCAACATGAATTCACCCCATGCAACCAAGGTCTATGGGTAGCTCTCAATAGCTAGAACATGTCCTCAGGACATCCACTCCCTGCGATGCATTAGTGCCTGATCATGTGCACTTTTTCCTCAGTGCCAACCCTCAAATATCTATAGTGAAACATGACTTCACCCAATGTAACCAAGGTATGTGGGTATCTCTCAATAGCTACAACATGTCCCCATGACATCCACTTCCTACAATGCATTAGTACTTGATCATATGCACTCTTGTCTTAGTGCCATCCCTTTTTCATTCTAGATAAGAACACTCAGTTCCACCCCTTTTTATGCTGGATGAGTTCCACATGTCTCATTGCAAACATGACTTCACCCCATGAAACCAAGGTCTATGGGTAGCTCTCAATAGCTACAACATGTCCCCAGGACATTCACTCCTTGTGATTCATCAGTACCTGATCATGCAACTCTGGTTGTCACACCGAATGTAGGTCACTTCCAGTCTGATACCCAATAACTGAGACATAAGTTCTTGAAGCCACACTGCTACTGCACATGTTGCCAAACACTGAGCTTCAACCATACTATGCGCCACACATGACTTCTTTTACATCGGGTGGAGCCTACTGGTCCTTACTTTAGTACCCATCTCCCTATGGAACTGACTATCCGGCTCCCTCTCATGCACTGAATATCAATTGAATCTTTAACCTGATGACTTCATTAATTTTCTTCCAGAACAAGTCTCCTCATCCTCTTCTTTTAGGTCTTACCTACAAGTCAAATTCATTCCAATAGTCATCAATTTCCGAAGCCACACTACTTCACACCTTGCTACACATGCTTCCATGTACTCTACCTCAACCGTACTGACTGCTACACACAATTGCTTCCTGCTGCTCCATGAAACCATAGTGGAGCCTATACTGAAGCAATATGTCTAAGTAATATTTCTATCAAGAATACGTTCATCCCACTATAAATCTGAATATCCAGATAACCTGAACTCATGGTCTATCGCATACCTGAGACCATCATCCAATGTACCCTTAAGGTACCTCATCACATGTTTTGCTTCAACCAAATTAGCCTACCTAGGATGCTCCATATATTGACTCAGGGTGTTCGCAACAAAACATATATCCAGTCTTATGTTTATCAAATTCATCAATGATCCCACGATCTTCCTATATAAAGTAACATCCACAATCTCTAAAGTGCAACAACTTTAGATTTGATACCATAGGTGTAGTGATTTCCTTACAATCCAACATCTCGAACCTCTTCAATATTTCTAATGTATACTTCCCTTGATTTAGAAAGATCTCATCCTGTCTCTGCCATACCTCAGGACCTAAAAAGTAATGCATCATCCTGAGATCTTTCATCTCAAACTCAACATCCCATTTTTATCCTAAACTCTAAGATGAGATTTTTCACACCTGTTTAGAAATAAGTCATCCATATACAACATTAGTCTTATCAGACCATCATCCATAACCTTAAAGTAAAGGTTAGGATCTACATTGTTTTTTATAAATCCTAAGATCATACAAAAATTTTAAATCCCTCCATACCATGCTCTAGGTGACTTCTTTAATCCATATAAATCCTTCTGCAATATACAAACTGAGTGTCCTGCAGTTGTCACATACTCAATGAAGTGTTCTGTGACTACAAGGACCATTATTCCTGATTAAGTTTCCATCTCTGCCACATGAATAATTTCAGCCCTTCTGGATGTTGAAAGAAACACACTTTGAGTCTTATGTCCTTTAGAATACTATGTCAAGGCCATTATCCATTGGTAAAATTACCATGACCAATATCGAGAAAATGTCATCCTGATGCTAAAACATTAACACTTAAGAATAACTTTTGAAATTACATAAAACCTCAACACTCCCTCTTAATGAGGAAGGTATTATATCTGGCACAAACTCTAACACTATCACCATACACACAAGATCATGACGATTCACTATCGAACACACAAAATGATACATCTTCTACGAACACACATCCATCATATACACGATGTCATACAACTAACCATGTTGATTTTATAGTGTTAAATTAGACAACCACAATTTTCTACAAGTGGTAATTGCTTGCAATGATATTACTTTAGTAAACTATAGAACAATACTAAGTAATTACACTCAAAAGATTTCAACTACTTAGAAACTTTGGTCTCTTCCTTATATCACTTCCCATGTGTGAGAGAGAAAAATATGTGTGTCTATTGTTGTGTCTTTTTAAATTAATATTAAATTGATCCAAAAAGACACGTCTCTTTGAAAATTAAATTTAAAATTAAATTAATTTTTTTTTCTTATAAATAGTTGGAGAATAGCTCCCATAACTACCCAAAGATTTATTTGGTTATAATCCATCCACATAGTATTTGACTTTGTTAAATTTTTCCTCCATAATTTATGCGATTCTTTGCATAAATATAGGTAGAAGAAAATATGCAGTACATTCCTCATATTTAGGTAATTAAACATTTTTACTAGAAATCACTACCCACCATAATTTATGGAATTCATTCTATAATTTAGGTAGGAGTAGAAAGAAAATATCGTGTACATAGAGTTTGCAACAACCCCATAAATTTAACACTCCTAAGACTTTACTCTACTCTCATTTTCCTGGGCCCTCTTGTGAGGGAGTCAAACCCAGTCCTTCTTTGATACCATGTTGTTTTTTCATAAGAGATGATATTGTATGTGAATGAATGAATATCTTATTACAATGATGAGTGTTCTATATATAAAGAACATATGGTGACCATCCATGAAGAGATGCATCCCTTGGGTAATANATAATATTTCTTAATAATTAATAATCTCATTATTAATTATCAATCTAGTAGACTTTATGATGCTTCCCAAACGTCAATACAATGTTCCATATCTCAAATTTCATAGTGACCTCGTTCACAGCTAGTGTACATGAGAAAAATGTTTCTCCAATTGCCGATTCATGGTAATCCAAAATTGGCCTTTGAAAATTGCAAAATGAGGTTTGATTTTCTAATTCCCATATCACCAAGAAGAACCAACCTGGACTGCATGTTTTGGTGCCTGTGGTCTCTATTCAGTCCGAGGATTCGATATTGACACTAAAATTCTTCAAATGTTTCTCTATAGAAAGTCGAACGATGCAACTTATGTACAATAGAGTATTGAAAACGAAGATATATAGCTGAGAAAATGGTGATCACCATGCATCGAAGCACAAAAAAGACAATGACTTAAGATAATATAAACCTAACATCTATGGGAAACAATTCAATTGACCATTTTCTTATGGTTTAACATTTCAAAGGAAATCGACCCGCAACTCTTGAATTTGGTTTTGTATCTCGTTGAGATATTTTTCACAAGAAACTTTAGGGTTTCTGCGGCTTAGTGAAACTCAATTTATATAGTAATTTAAATAGAGATTCATGCTAGTAACCTGGTAGTTCACTTCTCCAAGAAAGAAAAAGGAGCTCCACCAATTTCACACAAATAACTATATCCACTCACATAATCACATTCTCAGCTTCAACATCTTGGGGGAGAAAAAAATATATTACCATTTATTTATAGTTTGGCTTCAAATCAAGTTGTTTAAATGTTGATACTAGCCTGACATAAGGTATGGCGTTCACACCCAATCATTTCTAATCCTCTCTTGCTAAGTTCTCTAACTTTTATTTCCTGAAATCTCATCACAATCTACACATTGCATGCCCAATCCCTAATACATATATATATATATTGTACCTATAGATTAGCATAGATATTTAGAAATCACACATTTCAATCTTGTTACATAATGTACATTAAGCACCCATATTTATCCTCCATTTAACCCGATGGGACTTCATAACCAACTATCATTTAGTTTACATTTTCCACATTGCTCAATGTTACATAAGTTTAGATTTGAATACCATTAACGAATCAAGATCTGTTGGATTTTTTTATTCTAAATAGAGGCTGGGAAAAATTTCAGGAACATCTACTCTTTAAAAATATACCAAAATTGTATAAATAAATTCAACAAATATAATCAAAGATGTAATTCATTAGAGCAGAAGGGTAGAATTTTCTTATGATTGGACTTTTCCTTTACCAATCACATTGTCACTCAGAAGTTTTACAATATAATTCTATACAAAAGAAAATTTTATACGGGAAATAAATCTAATCCATTTCTAACATGCTCAATATATTCCACTCCGTCAATAAATAAAAAAATGGATATATATAAATAAATAGAGGTAATGTCATAACATTGTATTCAGTATACAATATTAAATATTATATTGCACAATAAATAGCAAGACAATCAAATACCGTTACTAGAAGTATGATGATTTATGAGGATGATATTCAACTTGGAAACTTGTGCTACGTCTCTTCCTACTTTCTAATCAATGTGACTTCACTGGTACCTCCCAACCAATGCTAGGGGTACTCTTATTCCCCAATAGGCCCCTGAGCCGCAAAGGGGTCACACACATAAATTCATATCTATAGATAGCTCAATATTTCCCTCACAAGGCGAGGCTTCCACCTCCTATGCAAAACTTGTAGCCCAACTCACACAAGAAAACTAGTCACAAGAAATTTTGATAGCATTTCAATGATCCAACAATATGGTCCTTTCCTTCTTATTATAAGAAAATTTTTCTTGATACTTGTCAATTAATGCATAATTAAATAATTTTTGATAATTAAACTAGAGACTATTCACCCTAAACACTTGTCACACTTCCCTCCAGTTGCACATGTTTTAATTTCTTTTAATTAAATAAATTTTGAATGTTTCCTCACCTCCTCAATTAGTTCCTAGATTTTCTCTTAGTTGTATCTTAGTTCCCCAATTTCTCCTTGATTGTGTCTCCTAACTAATTTACAATTGGAGTTTGATTAGGAATATTCTCCTAGTTATGATTTAGACTCTAGTTTGACTTAGGACTCTAACTCTAAGTTGACACCACACTTCCTCATGGATAATTTCTTTTAGTTAGAAATTTCTTTTATTATTTTCTTGCTCACACTATAAACATGTCTTAAATTTCATTCTCCCCTTTTAGATTTTATTTAGTCTAATTTTCCTTATACCCATTTATCTAGAATTTATTTAGGCATAACAATTATACTTAGATTTATTATGTTTTATGTTTATAAATTTATATAAATTTATATTCTCTTTTCTATCAGTTCCAAGTATTTGTTTTATTCTCTATGGTCTTGTAGGTCTTTATTAACTTATTAATTTTTATTTATGTGATGTTCCCTTCAAGACACACCTACATGCTCCAAGGGTGTCTCTTTCCATTCTTTCTTTTGTTTTCCTTTGACTTAGTTTGGAAGTTGTCTGATGCTTGGATTCAATAGTCCACTTGTCGACCTTGTGTGAGACTAAGGTATTACTAAGGAATACAAAATTCTCCTTATTGTGAACCCCTCATAAATCCTTGTGAGCAACTATCTAAGTATTCCCTCACATCATCATGAACCTCTATGGAACAAGGTAGTCGTACAAGCTAGTCGTTAACCTTCATTTCAGGTCACAATGGGAGTTCTATTAGGCTCTGACAGGGATGTTTCCATACCTCTCCCTAATCTATCTGATATATGTGTATGACTCCTTTACTCCATATTTCAGTCAGATTAGCAAGCATCACCATGGCCGCATACACTGAAAAATAATAATATTAATAACTCTCATACATCGAATCCATAACTTAAATCATCATCATAACACATGCATAATAAAATCAAATACTCATAATCAAATTCAATAATCCACTCCTTGACTCAATCCAAAGTCCAAGGAATTTTGTCGATGCCATCATCACCTCTTCTTGTCATGTTTCCTAGACACTCAGGAAACCTCATCATAATACTTGTCTATGTTATACATCAATATTAATAACACAAAAAAATCAATACTCAACTATAGCATACTATTTAACTCATAAACCAAATCAGATAATCATATAGTACCATGTTTAGCCTGATCACTTGCACGCACATGTCCTTAAAGAATAATCAGTTTTATGGAAATGTGTTTAGTGAAATTTGGATGTTACAAGTGAACCTTGCTAATAATTTTTCAAGCCACTGGGATTTACATCCATAACCCATGACTAATTGATTTGTATTTTTTCAAATCCAAGAGAGGAAATCACAAAAAATCAACCATACCTTTCTTGCAATGGACATAGTGGCAAGATCTCAAGTTTTTATCCTCCTCTATTCATCCTCTTTTTTTGATAAAATTGGTAAAATCGTGAGGCACGGTGTGCAAATGAGCACAAAACACACCCAAGATCCCTTAAAAATCGACCACAACAGGAACACATAGACATTCTTAGGAACATACACATGTTCTCAGGAACACACACACACAATAGAAATAATGGAATGGAAAGGAAATTAAATTCATGTCAAGGAATGGCATGGAAAGGCATGGCATGACATGGTAAGGGAAGACATTGCATGACAAGGCATCGCATGCCATGGAAAGGCATGGAAATGGAAATCATGGCATGGAATGGCATTACATGGAAATTAATGGAATAGCATGGAAAGGAAATGAAAGGCATGGCATGGCAACGCAAGGCATGGAAAAGAAAAAAAACACTTCATTGGATGGAAAGGAAATTTGTGATATAAAGTTAAGTCATATGACCCTAGAAAAAATGTGTTTTATCTTTTTGGATAAGAAATGTTCGTTTATTTGTGATGTTTATTTCATTGCAATCCACATTTTGATTTGAATTTTTCCTTGCATAATGTTCTAGAAATATATATATTTATTTTTGTATAGGTTAAAATGGGAAGCTACATGGAAAGTCATGCAAGAAGTGATTATTCTATTTTAGATCATAGTTCTATTCTAGGGATTTGTAAATGTGACAACCTATATTTTGGCTTTAGAAGGTTAGAACTTTGATTTTTACTTATCTTAGTGATTCATTGCTTAGTATTTGTTGGGTTTAGTTACAATCATATAGACATTTGATATGTATACATCTGGATCTATTTATGTGTTGCGAGATATCTTTTCTATTGTTATATGCTTATGATTATGAGATTTTTTTTATTTGTTTAAACATGTAAATTGAAATGTGAAACTTTCGTATGTGGATACTAGTTCATAATTATGTATAATAGATGCAAGGCATCACGTAAATAAACAAATATTTCTTAATTGAACATTAATATAAATGATTATTCTCATATGAAATTTGTAATGTATATGCATGGATATGAGCTATACAACATCCAAATTACTATAGTATTGAGGTGACCAAGACATGGCATGGCATGGAAAGACAAGGCATTCCATGGAAAGGCAAGGCATGGAAAGGAAAGATATGACATGGAAATGCAAGGTAAGGCATGACAAGGCATCACATGACATCGAAATACAAGGAAATGCAAGGCATGGCATGGAATGGCATGACAAGGAAAGGAATGGAAAGTCATGGCATGGAAAAGAAGGGAATGTCATGGAATGGAAAGGAAAGGAAAGGAAAGGAAAGGAAAGGCAACGAAACATATGGAAATGAATGGAATGACATTGCAAGGGATGGAAAGTCATGGCACGAAAAGGAAATGGATACCATGGAAAAGCATGGAAAAATAGGTGAAGGCAAGGCAAGGCATGGCATGGTAAAGCGTGGGATGGAAAGTCAAGGAAAGTCATGGTAAGGGAGGGTATGGAAAGGCAAAGTGAGATAAGGGAACACAAGTCAAGACAAAGGCAAGGTAAGGCTAGGAAAGAAAGGAAATCAAAGGAAATGAGAGATGAGGCTAGGAATTGATGACATACTTTGTTGTGAATGCCACATCCATGAAGTTGGTTACCTTGGAATTCACAAATGTGGAGTGGTTGCATGCATCCATATTCTTGGAGGGAACATTCCATGTGGACACTTGGAATTTGAATTGGATTGATGCCTATATTTGGTGGAGTGTCCCCTTCATGAGAATTATTTGGTCCATAATACTACTATTTTTGGATGAGAGTAAATTGATTTGAAGAGGCTAATGCACAGATGTTGTAACATGGTCAACCATAGATTGAGGAGAGATATAACTAATTCATTATTATAATATTTATTTCACTTGTCATAGAGTTAGTTAGTAAATAATAATATTTTATTGTATAAGAGAAGAGACTCACTCTTCAAATAAGAGGTCTCTCTCTCCATTGTAAAGGGCGGACTATTTTGGTATTTAGGAGCTCTCCTCTTGGGATACATTTTAGAAACGCTTGGAAATATTAATAGAGAATTTGAGGTTGAAACAATCCCACCAAGACAAGAAAGAAGAGAGAAACTGAATACACTAATAAAAACATAATGTGTATCGCCTTTAAAGATTAAAAGATATATATTTTTTAAAATCCACCATTTATAATATATAGAAGGTAACCACCCATTGGTATTGATCAACATAAGTAATAAGTAAATCAATTCAATCTTACTTAAAATTTACATAGAGCTCTATTGTCATCATTAACCAAAAGCGGTTTGTTCCCAAAATAATCAATGCAAAAACAACTAAAAACCTATTGTTGTCTAACACTAAGTTACCAAGAGTTCAATCTAGTGGCGCCAAGGGTATGTCTAACATCTTACTATCTTACAAAAATATCATCTCTTGATTAAGGACTAATATGAAATTCATCTAGTGGATTAACAGGGAACACAATTATAGTCATGTTTTATTTAAGGTTGTGCAAATGCACATTAGTTATTCCTAATGTACACACAAGTTTTCAATCCATACACTAAATATCTAAATTGTCATTAATCCATTTCTTCTAATATAACAACTATAAGATCAATAAAATTTAATAAAGTTATCGTCGATAAAATAAGCCTTAAAGATCAATCATATGTATGTATAAACTGTTGGTAGATTCCAATAATATGATTTTGTTAAAAGTTTCAATGATAACAATCATTATTAGGGTTTTTATGTCAAACATTAATATAAATTATAAACACTCATTTAATAGTATATTTAATTATTGACGGAATAGCTATAAATGCTCGTTCAATAATTCTTGATGGAAATTGCTTGAAAACACAGGTATTCCAACAGAGGATGAACATCTTTAGTAACCACTCATAGAACCAGATCAAATATCAACACACCGATGTTTTGACGTGGTAAAATACCTATGGGGAAACATCCACAACCCCAACCAACGCGACCACTTCGAGCATTTTATTAATGCAAAAAAAAAAAATTACAAAGAGATTTTATAACAATCAATCATTGAAAAATGACCCCCCATGATCTTTAAATAAAGATCATGGAACAATCAGGTGTTAAGCGATAGATCAATGGTCATTAAGATCGAGGATAATATGAACTGTTGGATCACTCTATGTCAGGAACATATCGTGACTGTCACATTTCCTAACTATGAATGGATAGGAGTGAAACACACTAAGAAACACAATTTTACCCAATGACACATTAGGCCAAGTATATCCTAACTAACTCCTAAGTGTCTGAATATCCTAACATCCCCCCTTAATAACAACTTGGTATATGATTGAAGGATTTACAATAGTGAAGCTATAGGATAAGGAAGGAGGCATTAGAGCCTATCCCCCCTTAATGAGAACTTCCTGAACTCCTAACATAGAGAGAAGTTTGTAAAACTTCATTTCTATAAAAGACTTTGGGAAAATGTTTGCAAGTTGATCTTCTGTAGGGAAAAAGAGCACTTCAATAAATTGATCATGAATGAGATTTTTGATGAAGTGCATGTGTAGGTTGATGTGTTTGTTGCACTGATGTTGAACTGGGTCTTTAGAGAGCTTTATGGCACTCTAATTATTGCACCAAAGGCTATTCGGATTTTGCTTATGGAATCCAAACTCCGAAAGGTTATGTCGAAGCCACAAGGCTATATGACTTTCATTTAACGTTGCTCAGTACTCTGCTTTTGCTGAGGAAAGTGCAATAACCTGTTGTTTCTTACAGGATGAAGTGATAGGTCCTGAACCAAGGATGAAAATATAACATGAAGTAGACTTCCGATCATCAGGGTCACCGACCCAATATGAATGAGTGAAACNTGTATCCCAAACTAAACTATACTCTAGAAATACCAAAGGATCCTTTTAGCTTCTTTCCAATGGCTTTCATGGGGGGTTTGCATATACTTGGCAACAATACCAGCAATAAAGGAAACATCAAGATGGGTATGATTCAAGTATAAGAGGCTACCAACTAATTGATGGTACAAGGTGACATCAAATTTAGGAGAAGTACAGGTGGAAGCAAGATTGACTCCATACTGGAAGGGAGAAGGGGCTAGTTTAAAATTGTCCATGTGAAAGTGACGAAGAAGGTAACAGGCATACTTAGACTGGGGAAAAAAATTCCTTGATTGGTTTGCAAAACTTGGAGGACAAGGAAATAGTGCAGAAAGCCTACATATGCCATTTCAAATTTCTTCTTAAGGCTGGTTTTTTATGGGATCTTAAATTTGATTCTTTCTTCCACCCTATTTCACTATTATGTCATCGCATTTAACCATAAAACATCACATATACTTTAAAATGTTGGTATTTTATTTAAATCCTTTGATTAAAAGCAATAAAAGTAAATGATGTGAATTTGTTCTTAATTTATTATTCTTAGTGTATTTTATATGGTTTAATTAATGATAGAATAATTCCTTATATTGTGGGAGATAGGTGCTTCCATACATTTGATCAGGATCAAATGGCTTGATATTCCAACACTCATTCCATCACTCATTCCCATATTTTTTCACAAGAGAGATAGCCCAAAATTACATATCAAGTGAATCTGGCCCTTCATCCAGTAGCCCGAATTTATATTAGACAGATCCAAACGTCCATCTGGACCTCCATCTAACCCTTATTACGGAACTCAAAGAACAACAGATTTGGCCGTTAGCATACTTGAGGGAGTTTTCCAACAAAATTAGAACATGGGTTTTTTACCCATTATTTCCCTCTTTTTATGGATCCTATTGTATTTTTATTTAGATAGTTAAATATAGCTCCCATATTCAAGATACAATTTTAAGAATCATTTCCTATTAATAGAAAAGTTAAACGATTTTATGGTTTTGAGAGAGATTCGAACCTTTCAGTGGTCGACCTCTCAAACTTTATATATATTTGAGCTCGCTAGCATGATAAGGGAGATCTAGAGAAACAATTTAAGAACTTTACGTATAACTTGGATCTGTTATTCATTTTAATGAAAATTTATAAATTAAGTTGAGTTTGTGATCAATTCGTGAGCTAGAGTACCACAACTACTCGGGGGGCCCACCAGTAGTATGTGTGTCTCATTTCTTAGTTTATTTAGATTTCTAACCTCTCTTTTGAAGGAGTTTTTCTAATTTCTATTTACAGTCATTCTCTTATAATTTCTCTATATAATTCATTTACTTATAACTGTTCTAATTTCCCTTTGTTGTTCTAATATCTTTTTGCAGTCATTTTCTTATAATCTCCTTTATGTATTTTCAACTATAGTAATCATTCTTTTTAATTGTAACTTAACTGTATGTATTCACTTGACTTATTCACACCATGCTATAAATATAAATCTTCTTTGTAATTAGAGCACTAGGAATTGAGAATGTTTATTAAGAAGTTGTTCATGACCAGTTAAAGTATATTAAATTAACCCATGCAATACTGTGTAATCACTATAACTCTGTGAATATATTTCCAGTTCAAGTATGACGTCATAATTTCTAATTTTAAATCCTTTTTAGTAGTTAGTTCATCTGTTTAACTCATTATAAGAATATGTCTTTAGTATATTGATATTCCTTGAATGGCAAAGTTTTTCAGTAGATTGTTTTGTTTCTTCTTTACATTTTTTTGTAGAAATCAATGTTCTAATATGAATTGAGTAAATGAATCACAAAGTTGTATTTCCAAGTAAAAAGAGTAATTAGAATAGTAATATTTCATTCCTAGTCTCATCTTTTGCATAATAGATTCTTGCACTAGTTTGTTATATCAGTATCGGTTTTAGATTTTTCCCTTAGAATGATTCCCGCATCTTAGTTTTATCGCATTTTCAATTTTTCAATAGCTTGAAATCACCAACGGATAGATTAATGACCTAATTTGTGAGATATGGTCACTCCATGTCAGTTTCTTCCCTAGGTGACGAATTATTCTAGTTTGTTTAATCTCTTTATTATTTGAGTGTGTTTCCTTCATTAGATTAGACTGCTAGATTAGAGCTCTAGACCTGCACATAAAATTCTAGCACCTCAAAGATTACGAGTCTCGGGTTGACAATTTAGTGTCGAAATAGATAGATATATTTCCCTCGACATTTTTGGTGTCGTTTATGTGGAGGTGCTAAAGGGATTAGAGCATAGGTAGGTAGGTTTCCTTTAATTACACAACAGGAGGGAGGAGAAACTTTAAGATGAAATGTAAGAACCTGCACATCCATTTTAATGGATTTCTCCAAAGCTTTGTTGTTCCCTTTCTGTAAGAGTGTTTACTTTTTCTGCAAGTTTGTTTACTTTTCTTAGTATGTTTGTTTTCCTACAATTTACTTTCCTGCAAGCATACTTTATTTCCTACAATTTATTTTTATTTTTGAAGAGATAAATCAGTGACAACAAGGTATAAAGTAGCATGAGGAGTTCAAGTTTTCTTTAAGTAGTGTGCTTTAAGTTTTTCAATTAATTTCATTTAATTTTTGTTTCAATAGCATTAAATTTCAGTTATTATTTCATTGGGTGTTGTAAGAACCCTGGATACTCACCCATCTGTGACATAGGAATGATCAACCGACAAAATGGATGCAAATATGATAATCTTGGAAGAACTCTCTCAAGTCCTGTCAGAAACCAAAATTTCTCCTTCTCAGGAAGAACATATTTTGGCAGCAACCAAAAATTTATCTACCTCTCCGGAAATACTAGAAGGACCAAAGTTCCCTGAGCTACAAAAAGGTTCTCCTTGCCAATCTATGAAGGAAGCTAAAAAAATAGGGACTACATATGATAGAGAGCGATCATTAATACCTAAGACTGAGGAGTTCTCAAAATTCATATCAACAGATCCTTCATGTATTAAAGAAATCAATCATCTTGAAAAGGAGGATATGTGTAGAGATTACATCGAAAATTGGTTTCAAGAGGTAATCAAGACACAATGCCATTTTATTGTAAAACACTTCTTTCTTCCAAATCAAAAAGGTCGGTTGTTTCCTCATATCTAGGAAATCATTGAGGTAATTGTTTCATATATGGATAAGGGTAAATTTCTTATTCTTCTCCGCACATGGTTACATTGGAAAAGTTCTTACACTTGAATAAATAGTTTTCATTCTTTTTAGGTAGAATAGGATAATAAATAAATGCCGCATCTTGTTAGTATCATGTTAATGCAACATTTCTTTGTGTTTCCTTTTTCAATAAAGGAACTAAGATGAAGATAGTATTGATAGTTTAATACCAGAAATCAAAACAATTATGGATCTTTATTTCCCTTATTATATTCATATTTCAGACCATTAATAATAACATTACCCTGAATGCCAATCTTTAAAGCACTATGGGGATTTCATAAAACCTTAAGTTCTTCACAATAATACCCCTAGGTAACTTATACATCCCAAGATTCATACCAAAGCTATTTATTCAAGAATCTTTATCAAATAGTAACAGGAGAGTGGATGCCACTCCTACTTGTGAGGGAACACTACTATAATTATATATGAAGAAGATGAATTCATTGACTAGAGACACCTTTAATTCATTCTCTTACGGCCCCATCCCCTACACATTAATTAAGTTTGACCGTGATGAAACGGCCCCGATCGTTGCGACAAAAATCGACGTACAACAGGTGATATATATATATATATATATATATATATATATATATATATATAGATTTATTATTTTTTTTAAAAGCGCGAGGAAGGTAAATTCATTAACACAATCAAGCATCACAACTCGATGACGAACATAGTGAACGAAGTTCCTACAACACTTAAACATAACGACCCAACATACTAACACATTAGACAGCTAGAAGCAATTTACGAACATTTACTAGTTAAAGAGTATAAATGACTACATCAAGATCATCCAGGCACAACCAACATCTAATAAACTGACACAGGTACTAAGAAATTCCATGACAGGTGAGGAACAAAATCACCATCATGCATTACAACACAAATTACATTGTATCGATTTCAATAATTGACATCAATGCCATTGAGAGGCAGAATACCCAAGGCGAGGTTGTCATACGCACTCATTGATCAATGCGTGCGATCATCCAGTCATAAGAAATCATGCCGCCACATTGTGACACGAGGGATAGTGACTAGGGAGCAACACAAACAATTCTAAACCTTTAATCAAGACACAATCCAACACATCAAAGTACTAACTTAAAGTGTCATAATAAAATGAAAACTATAAAAAAAATCACTTATCAACAAGCTAAACAAGACGCAGGGTGACTATCCTCCATACTTTTAATTGCGCAATATGGCTTTATGTTTTCATATGAGGCAATTCTTATGTGGTTTCTTTTTATTGCGCAACGGTCTAAATAGATCTCATTAACAAATTTTACCATCAAGACTATAACATGCTCATAGTAACCAACCACATATCTAAAGTTAAAACATAAAAAAAAAATCCAGTAATATTTATACCGCTTTACTCAAAGCAGTTTATTATCAAATAAAAAAATCTACACTTTTCTTAACTTCTCGAGTTAATTATTAAAACCAAGGAACCCATAACCTTAGATTGTAAGGCTTTATATCTAAATAATACTTTATAATAAAGGAGACTAGACTAATCAACTAAGAGGACTCCCTTTCTTTACTCAAGAATAACCTTCCCTGCTTTCTATATTTAGAAATCACTACCCTTCATAACATTTATGGAGAATTAACTATCTTTCAATAAATTCCCTTCACTGATCAACATACCTATAATACATTGGGATTATAACAATACTATTTTAAAGTCTCCTTAAATCGTGCACGATAAACTCGCCAGGCCACATTTAAACATCGCTATCATACACTCGTCGAGCCACAGTTGGACAACTGTCTACAGTCAGTGATGAATTGCATCACGATATCTATAATTTCTAAAATTTAAAATTTGCACGAAGTAGATTGCACATATTAAACAATGTTATATTAACAATGCTAATTTAAACTAATTGAACAACGCTAAATTGATTACACATGTTAAACAAACTACACATATTGATTTTACATATATTGATTACACATAATCCACATATTTATATTTCTAGAAATTAAAGTCTGGACGCAGAGTTGAATAACATATTAGACAATGCTAAATTAAACTCCCCAAGCCACATGTTGGACATCTGTCTACAATCTATTGTGAGTCAATCCTGGTAATTTAATTATGAATTTAAAACTTCACTCAGAGTGAAAACTACGACAATTCAACCGAATAATGAGACAACTTAAAATCGTTTCCCTTGCAATATAAATTATTCATTGTTGTAGCATTTACTTGTCAAAATAACACTATTCATGGTGCACCCAAAATATATAGTAACTGAAGGAATGGGATGCTTCACTGCTTAAATCAGAAACACATGCAAGCCGAAGGGAAATACATTCAAAATTTAAGAAACGAAAACTAAATCCCAAATAGTTGTAATATGCTCAAGACACAAATAATTTAAATGGGAGGAACAAGGTTTTCACAAGCAGTTCGGTAGTTGTAATTATAAAGGTTATTGCTAGTACAATAGACACTGCTTTCTTTGTAGAGAAAATCTTAATATTTTATGAACAACAACCTTCCTTTTTCAAAGGTTGTAGATCGCCATAAAAGATGTAAAAACATAAAGTGGGCGTTAAGGATAGGTAAGGGATATACGAGTAAAATTTTAAAAAGTTTTTAATGGATACTAGAGCATCGACCATCCATCTCTAAGTTTTAGCCAACACTAAAAATAGACTTTACAAAATTAAT
>JASDQU010237826.1:6707-16909 GCA_032191745.1 Picea mariana | reverse complement strand
CCAAATCAAAACCCATCGTACAAAACCCATGTTTTGAGCTACAACTTTTACAACAGATTTAGATTCAATGCAATACAAAAATAATGGATGGGAAAAATGATCTTATTGTCCAATCATCAATTTCCATGATTGTCAAGACTGAAGATATATGCCCTGAATATCCCCAAAATCTGCCCAAAAAAATCTCTGAAATCTGCCTAGAACATCCTTGAAATATGTTCGTAACGTCCCTAAAAGCTGTCTGGAACATCTTGGGGATGACCAGCAAGTCCCCGAGTCCCCAACAATTTGGGTAAGTTTCCTAAGGGTCCCCAAGTCCACGGTACGCGGGAACGGCGGGTACGCAGGTTTTTTTGAGGGGGACTGGTCCCCGTGCAACATAGGTTGTAGTTTATTGCCTTTAAATGCTATTTTCCTTTTAGTATACTATCCACCACAATTTGTTCAAAGAACTTTTCAGGTTGTAGTTTATTGCCTTTAAATGCTATTTTCCTTTTAGTATACTATCCACCACACTTTGTTCAAAGAACTTTTCATGGTTTACCATTGATAATCTACCTCTTCCGTAAAAACTTCAAATAAAGCAAGAACATCAAATTTATTCTTTAAATATTCCCAAATCCTATTGGATAATTTATCTATGAAGGTCATGAAACTCTTGGCACCACCTAAGGCTTGAATTAGCATCGATCCATGTAAATTGTCGTGAATCAACTCTAATCCTTCTGCTACCCTACAAGCTTTCCATGATTTGAACTTCTCCCTATCCTTTCTTGCAATATAACTTTCACACACTACACTGCCCAACTTGATCAATGCAATTCCAAAAACCACTATCTGGTTATGAACTTTCATGTCTGAATGGCAGTGTAATTTTGACCACTAGACATTTTCAAAACTATAGAATTTTACACCAAGAGAACAAATTTAAGGGGTACATGTGAGGTGCACGTCACACCTTAAAACTCCCAATAGTCCAAAAAAGATGTTCTACAATTTTGTCCCTGTGAAATGTTGCTAGGGTATTCAATGCTGCTTTGCCCATGTCAATGTCTCTGCTACTTATGACAGGGCATATTTTTTCTTTTTATAAAGGCAAGAATACGATGACTCTATTTTTGATAGCCTACAATTTGATCTAGCAATACAAAATGCCAAAATCACGACTTCTTACTCCTTCAAATCAAGGGGTTGAAGGGAATTATAAACAATTTTGCATGTTTCACTTATCAAGAATCCACTCCACTTTGATTGTTTACTATCTTGTAATAGTGGTATACTCTCAGTGGTATTTGCTCTTTTTGTGACAATGTTGGATCTCTTCTTGCAATCTTGATGCTATAGATTGTGAAGTCTAGTTTGTTTCTTTTTGCTAGAAAACTCACGCGGCTCTATTCTACACATCAAAGCCGTGCTATTATTCAACAAATCTTCACTCCTCCATGGTTTTTGTGTGCCACTAGGTCATTTTTTGTTGTTTGACAAACCAAATCGATTGTTTGATATGTCTTCGGTTTGGGTTTGTTTATGTTTGATGGCAACATTGCACACAAGCTGAGATTGTTCGACGAAGGTTGTTGTTCAGTGATTGCAAAAAGATTTCATCTCAACTATCTTGAAGCTTTGTATTTGGCATTGAAAGGGCTCTTGAGATTCGATATTTGGGTTACATCCTCCCAATGCAATGGAAAAGACCGTCATCCCCTCAACATTAGCAATGAAGGTTTAGTCATAAAGAATTTGGGTTGAGATAATACCCAATAGCATATAATGGTTGATGAGACTGTATTTTTGTTTGGAATCAATAAATAAACAAAGAGACATGTATTTCCCCTCCTTGTCACAAATATGAATCAAATTGACTTCTTTTCCCTATCCATGGTCTCATATATGTATCACATTACAGGCCTTTCCACATCAACCCTTTGAAGCACCTTAACCTAACTTTGATATTGCCATCACCTCATTGGCTCTCCTCCATAAAACATCATGACATACAAGAGCCTCAAAAGTTGGGGCTTTAAAACAAGGTTCATCAAACAAAACACAATGAAATTTAATATGGTTCCATTCTTTCCATTTGTCCACTAAGTTCCACCCTTATTATATAATTGTGCAACCTAATTTTCCCAACTAACACAATGCTTCTTGATGACATTTGCACGTCCCCAACAACCTCAGTTAAAAATTTACCCCTAAGAGACTCAAAGGTTGGGGCTTTAAAACCAGGGCCACTTACATCAACATCTAGCATATCTTTCTAGTATGAGGATTAGCAACATTAAATGGCAAGGCTAAACAAAACTAGAAGCTACATATGGTTGTATGTGCTTGCTCATGAAGTTTTTGCATCCCTTTTATACTCTCCAAGGTCAGTTGAGAATTGAGCTAGATATGGGGAGCAAAAAGGGTACCAATATAAGTAAAGGAGAGGGCATAGGCGGAGTAAACAAATGTGCTAGTGGAGATGTTACAATATCAATAGTAGGAGGGGCAATAGTGCTTTCAAATAGCTCACGACGAAGGATGAGGTTCTTTCAGTTTTTATCTTTTAACTTTATTTCCAGATATGCCATTGAGATTGGCTTGGCATTGATGGGTTATATCTGCGAGTTATTGATTTTGACTTAGCATTGATGGGTTATATCTGCGAGTTCTTGAGTTTGACTTAGCATTGATGGGTTACACCTGTAAGTACTTTTTGATATAAGCTTATGTCATGGCTAGTGATTTTGGCAAGGTGGTATATGAGATGGTTCACTGCACTATTTGTCTATTGCAAAATTGTATTTGATCTTTCCCCCACCAAGGTCCTTGCAATATGCCTAAGTCACTATCCTTGGCCATTTTGATATGATTTAGGGATATGAACTTTTTTTTAGGACCATGTCAGTGGTCTATGAGAAAGCTGAAAAATAACATTATTCCTTGATGGTTCGTAGTGTTTTAGAAAAAAACAACCTGTAAATTTGACAAAGATCCTTCAAGATATGTCTAGGCTTCAATATTGTGTGTTAGGTTTCTCTGATGTTGAGTCTATTTCTCCAAGTGCTTTAGGAAAAGTTAAAACATTTACCTAAACCCTCCTCCTCAAGCACATCATCAGATGCAAGTGTACCATCTCTTAACCCATTATTTAGGTAGAGTTCAGGGCCTAGTCGTTGCGATTGGAGGCTGTCTTCCGATAGGTCTCATTCCTCCTCAGGGTCTGGAGCTTTAGGGAAACAACTTTCATGAGGGCCCGATATCCCTACCTTGCACTTTTCTTGTTAGAGGCCATTTTCTTGGTCAGCTCCTCTAGGAGCATCCTTTGTTGGTCCTCAAGGATATCTTAATTACTTCAGTTTGTGGTCATCTACCTAGACCGTCTTCCCCCTTTTAGGTACTCCCTTGATGCACTAAGTCACCTCTTTCTGACTAAGTAGTATTGGAACTGGATACTCAAGGAGGACATTTACAGAGAGTACATCCAGGTCACATGCATTGCACTCACTGAGGCTTTGGGCCTGAAGATTTCCTTTTAATTGCTTTAGTTTATGGGCATCTCCCTAGATCATCTGCCCCCTTTTTAGGTACCCTTTCAATTACCTGTGTCACCTCTTGCTGAGTAAGCAAGATCTGAACCGGATACTGAAGGAGGACAATTACAGATTTGTACATCCAGGTCACCTGCATTGCTCATTGAGGGTTTGGGCCCGAAGATGGCCTTTTACTATGAGCATTTTTTGGAGTTGAGAGATGGCCTTATTATCCCTCTTGGTTAGTTTCGTGTGGGTTCTCTCACAATCTCCACCTTGAGATCACTATCATATCCCAAGGTTGGACAAGGTCTATGAGCTTTACCACGTGTAGAGGGAGGAGTACTTCATTTTTTGACACCCCATTTGCTGTGAGGTTAGAGGACAATAATATTACTTATTATGAGACTCAAGGAACTCTCTTTACACTTTATTTTAGTACCCATACTGGAGGTGCTTTGCCTTTTACATTATAGAAGTGCTCAGCTTCGGATCTTAGTCCTTAGCTGCCCTACCCAGGGAGGAAACTTTTGGGAGGTCACCTCCTTGGCTGTCTACTTTCGGGAGGATTGCCTCCTCCTTCTTGGTTGTCCTATCTGATCAGAGTCACAAACAGTGGACAAACAACCTTGCTACTTAAGATTCTAGAGAAGTGAGAACTTGAGTCTTTATTGTACCCCCTGGGGGTTGACATCTCTCCTTAAGACCTATGCAGAGATATCACTCTAAGCTGCAGGTGACTCACCAATTGCACATCAGACAAACTAGATCTTGGAGGCCCTAGGATTAGATGTCCCTCACGTTGCACACTTCTACACAGCTTTGCCAAAGTAACCGGGGTTCCATTTGGGGTTTCTTCCCCACAGCCTTGTTGGAATTCTTTGTGGTTGTGATCCCCCAGTATCATACAACCTGGTCCCATCATCCGTGGTCACTCCTTAGGGGATACCATCCGACAATGTTTGGTCATTTCACAATGGTGGATGACACTAAGGAGAGGATACCCTTCCTCAGCATCCACTCTCACATTTGGTAGCCAGCTCCAGCAGGCCTTGACATCCTCTCTTGGTTCAGCACCGATTATTTGATCTCAGCTTCAATCACTTCAGTGTGTACCCGAACATTTAGCTTTTCAGCTATCTTCTTATACTTATATCTATATAGTTTTTTCTGCTTTGTTCTAGGGGATGCCTTTCACACTCCCACATTGTACTTTTCTGCTGGATGTACCTTTTCAGTCCCATTCACCAACTTTGTGGTCGTTTGTTGGACATTAATAAAATTATCTTATCTTATCTTTATCTAAATAACACAAAAATTTGGCCTCCAAACGCTCTCCAAATCTGTTAACTGCTGAAGACCCTCACTCATAGCCCAAAATAGTAAACAAAATGACAAATAATCGTGAAAAAATATCGATCTCTCTTATATACTGCTCCTCTGCTAAGTTAGCAGTACAGCTTCACTGAGTTTTATGAAAATTGCAGAGTTTCAGTCCAACTTGGGGAATTTGGTTGAGCTCATCGAGTTTGACCCGAAACTTGCCAAGTTTGACAAAAAATGTCAACTTCTGTCCCCAAGCAGACGAGGTGAGTTGAGTTGGCAAAACTTGTTGAATTTAAGTGAGTTTTGTTTCATTGGATACCTTTGTCTCTCCCTTGGTAATTTCAATCTCCTGTCTCTCTTTTTAAATATTCCAAATTAATTTCAAGATGAAAGTTTCTATTCTCTGCCTTTTTCAGAACTTTTTGTAAACCTTGCAGTTATATTTGACATTGTGGTAGTATTTTTTGTTTTCTACATGAATGTTGCACATTTTCGGGTGGCCCTCCTTCCACTTGAAGTCTTATTCTTTCATTCAAGAGGGAATAAATTCCAAGGGTTTAGGTTTGGGCTTTATTCCTCACAAATTCTTGAGATGGTGCATCAGAACCAGTGTTTTAAAAACCGGTCAAACCGGAACTGGAACCGGCCGGTTTGACCGGTTTGATGGTCGACCGGTTCAAACCGGCCAATAAACCGAACCGGCCAGCCGGTTTATGACCAAACCGGCCTAAAACCCCCTAAAACCTAAAACCTAAGTAACAGAGAAGTACTTGGCTCATGTTTTCTCATGCAAGTAGGAGCTATAAGGTGTTTTGGTGTGCAGCTGAGGGTTATTTTGCCTTACTAATGCTATTTAAAGAGGTCCCCACCCCCTCCATTTCACCCACCATAGTAATTAATGGTAATGTTAAATTCTTAATTTATCTTTCATTTTCATCCTTTTACTTAAATAAATTCTTAATTTATCTTTCATTTTCATCCTTTTACTTAAATTTTTAACATTACCATTAATTGTTTCAGGATGTTTGAGAGTGGTTACAACCTCATTGGACTTCATATGGAGAAAGTAGAATTTTAGGTCCCATTCAAAATTCAACAGACTTAACAGTTTTCGGGATTTCAAGATTGGCAAGATTGCAATGTTTCCACTGGATTCTATCATGTATGAGGGTATGGAATTGACATTTAATCAAGAGAACCAAGCCCTTTATGTACCTTGATGTTGGTGGCATTGATTGTTGAACTCTTTTGTCACGAGTACGACCCCAGTAAAAATGTACCCTTCACTCAAGTATAAACTCTTCTATTGAACTCTTCTCTTTGTCGTCCTGTCTGGTGACTTAGTAGTGTATGTGCACACCAACCTCTGTCTTATATACAAGCAGAGAGAATAGTGGTTGAAGGGAAAGACAAGGATGTGGGATGTGTTTTATGATAATATGGGTTTGAACAACAGTGTTGAGTTGGCATTAGCCAACTTGGATCTTAATGAACTAGTGCTAGAGCCGGTCACTTTTGATGATGGTGATCCTCTTGAGGGATCATCCTCCAGACTCCACATCAACAAATGCACGGATTGCATTGGATATAGGGGAGGAGGAGGAGGATGGAGGAGAGAGCAGTGGTAGTGATGCCAATCTTGATGATTATGACATGGAGGACCACTGACAGTCACGACTCCTAGGCTATGAGATTCTTCCATCTACGGTTCTAGTATCTACCCTATGGCTATTTTGTATTTGTCATTGGCATTCCCACCTATAGTATCAGTGACTCTAACTTAGTATGTTATTTGATGTTGTAGAGGCCATTTAGAGCCTCCTTGATTATGTATTTATGTTCCGATCTCTAGATATGTATTGCACTTTGTCTCATTTTGATATATTCATGAGCAGACTTTGGATATGTTGTCTCTAAAGCTTTGGAAACATGATTTAAAATCTTAAAAATATATTTTTTTCGTTAAAATTTAAATATTTTATGTATTTTTTAAAAAACCAGTTCATTGAAACCGGTTCGACCGGTTCAGGTTGGACCCTCGACCGGTTCTGGTTTTTAAAACTATGATCAGAACAACCCCTAGATTCACATTTTCAAAGAACACTAGAAGGGTTTCAGGAATTAAGAAGCTATCTTATTTTGTGGTACTAAAAGATTTACTGTTTATCTTATTGCTCCAGGTTTACTCTTTGTTAACTGGTTCGAGATGGATTAGATTTTCCTTCTTGCTTAAGGGCCGAGGTTCTGGGATCTCATTACTTCCCTTGCCTCCACCATTTTGAACCGAGGTTTCTAAGATGGTAAATGAGGGTCTTTGTCTCATTTTTTAAAGTTATTTTGCAGTCAATCCATCTACACAGATTTCCAGTATCATCTTTTTTGCTCTGCCAGAGGGGCATAAACTTAATATTCCATCTTCTGTCCCAGTCAACAGGAAGCAATCTCCACTTGTTCTTGATAAATTCCTTCGAAGTGGCTTTCTTTTTCTGAAGGACAGGAATACATCTCAGGAATCTTGTAGAAATTGTTGCAGCACTCTTCAATTTCTTGTAAATTCTATTTTCTTTTAAGGGCAAACCCTTTTCCATTGCTGTCTCCTGGGTTGTGATCAGGTGAAGGTTTTCCTTTCTAATATTTCTGTCAAGAGATCCGTTCTTTACTAGAGAGTGTTAGTGCTCCGTTTCGATCAGATCATTGAAATGGAGAAGATTTGGGTTTTTATACCCATCTGAGAGGGATTTCCCAGAGCATGTCTAATTTAATATGTTAATTAGACCTGGCTATGATCTGTCCTGAGAATACAGTAGACCTGGGTAATTAGCTGTACTGAGAATATAGTGGACCTGGCTGATTGACTGTCATGAGAATATAAAGCTTTTCTCCTGGCAGGTTTATCTCTTCTCCTAGATGAATATGTGCACATGGAAGTTGAAGTTGGGAAACCTCCTTAGTGCATGCCACAAAGTCCATGATCACTAGCCACTAGTCCTTGCTGCTGCTCACTAGCCACCTGAGCTCCCTTGGGACCTTGGCTAATGTTTGCATTTCCAACTCTTGTGCATGATTGATTCCAAGGGTAGTTTTCCTCACCCCTTGAATCCGTTGTCGCTTAATGTTGATAACTGCTTGAAACATATCTTGTTTTTAGACTTTGCAAAAACATGGCAATTTTTTATTTGGGAGTATTCAGCTACTCAGCAACACTGGGCCCCAAGATTGCAAATAGAAAAATCCCTTGAAATATAGGAAATTTTGTGCAGAAAAATATAATACTGACATTCCCAATCCATACAATCTATAAAATAGTAATTGATCCATCAATTTATCTCATGAAATATGATAATATAAAATTTGATATGGCAGTTAATCACATGTCTGAAGGCTAGATCCTGAAGGTTAAAACTTGAAGGTTGATACATAACTCATGACATAATAAAAGATTTAAAATCGAGAATGTCTCAACGCTCGACTCTCATATATGTGGACACCTAGCATATCCGCTTGAAGAGGTAGGTCTTGTCTCAAATACTAGTTTCTGGAGAGGTTATTAGTGTCTGTGTAAAGCCGGCTCAAATAGTTGCAATTGTTTAACGAGTATGCGAAGGTTGTAGTAAATGAAAACCAGTGTGTCCAGCCGCTCATGCTCCAACCAATTGCATGTCTTGGGGTGGATGTGTTCAAATACACTCCAGTTGCACGCACAACCAGAAACAGAATGCAATGGAAACCTGAGATTCAATTACACAATGGAATGGATCACCACCTTGGATTTGGTCTCCAACTGGCAAATATGAACATTCTCCAACAGCTCCACAGAAGAATACCTGTTTGCTAGAAAAATGTTTCTCAAACTTTCTTGAGCTGAAGAGCCACTTTTCTAATTGTGAAATGAGTGAAATGTGGTTTCTTTGTTTTATCGGGTTTTGGTTATTTTCATTACTGTCCCAGAGGTCTGTTGATCCTTAGCAAAGTCTCAGTGAGTCAAGAGTTTCTGGGAAGAGTAATGGGTGAGTACTCTTGTTTATGTTTTTATTCATAGTTCTTGTGGGCATCATTCTTCCAATTCTACAACATGAGGCCCTGCTTGCAGAAGGCCATACGATTTTGCATTTTGCAGGAATGCAGGATGTTCTACTTGTGACTTTATTATCAATTTTATTATTGCTTTTGTTACAACAAACATATTTTCTCACTTTGATTTACTATTTTCCACTGTTTCTGATGGCCACTATGTTATCAATCAATACCTTATAAACAAACCTACATTTTTTATAAGCACTGGGATTTTTAAGCAAAGATTGCTACAAAGAAAACCCCTTGCACAAAGTATAGACTTTATTTGTTTTCACGATTTGCTTTCTTTACGTCCAGTCACAAAGGATCTCTTTCTTAGCCATGGCCCATTCAATCTGCATGTGAAAGCAGTTTCAGTCAGCAGTGTTTTCTGCATGTTATATTCTTATTTTGGTAGCATGGCAAAGTTGAAAGCTTAAATGCGACTCTGCTTATTAGGAACCCACGTTCTAACCATGGCTTGGGAGTTCCATACTAACTGCCAATGGGGTGGGCTAAACCTGATTAGTAGGATTAAAATCGGTTTTTCCTCAGATTCTCTTCAAAAAAATTAGGACTAAAACATTCTGTTGCTTTTTCTGAGTCAGACGAGAATGGCCATATTTGGAAATGTACCCTATTGCTTGTATCCAATATTTGGTAACCAAGACACTGAGAAAGGTGCAATCTGGCCAACCTTCCTTGCCGTCCATTGAAGAAAAGAGTTCCCTTTCCCCTCCAGAAAACATTGACTAGTTAAATTTCCCAAGTAAAGGAACTTTTTTATTTTTATTTTCCTCTTTAAATATCAAGCACCTCTTGTCATTGGACATTACTTTATATGCAAATATTATATGATGTTGACGATTCTTTGTTCAGTATTCATGTTATGTCCCAATCCATTCTTATTTTAGCAGTCATTTTCCTGGTTTATACTATAATGAAGCCTTAAATGTAAATTATTATGTCATTTCAGGCAGGTGACAATATCAGGTCCAATTGACGCTGTCCAACATGCTCGGCATATGTTGGAGCAGAGGCTTTCTTCTGATCTGGAGAGATGAGACGTTTGAGGTTGTATAAGGCAGGGCACATTGCATGGATGTGTTATTGAGGCGACAATTTTGCATCCATACTTAAATATTTTATAAGAAAAAAAGAAATGGATCAGAAGTGTATTTTTTATTACACGACCAAGAACAAAATTTTGGCCGATTGCTCTATTTTCAGCCATGCAGTTTTTTACAGTGTGTTGATTTGTTCAGATAGAAACTCTGAGATGTACTAATTTGTTCATTGTTCAGA
>JASDQU010237824.1:5934-16834 GCA_032191745.1 Picea mariana | reverse complement strand
CCCAAAAAAAAAAATTCCTTGTGTTGCGTTGCATGTAGTCCTAACGGATGGGTCATTACACCATAACATAATTTCACCCAGGTGAAGGTAAAACAATTTTTATGAGGAGAAAACCCACTCAAGAATCAAGAAGCAGTAAATTATTCAAGAAGATGGAAGTGGTTTCAAGAAGCATCTTTCGGGCATGAGAGAGAGGAATAAAACACAATGAAGGAGCTCATTGTTGACATTGTCACTTTGGAGACTTAAATATTTTCTTGCAACCATAGTTGTTCCACCACATAAACCTTGAGCACAGTTAGTTGGTAAATACAACATGAAATATAGATTCATCCCCTACATTTAAGTTTCAACCTCTAATTCATCTTCTATTGTGTTTGTGTTCTTGTACAACATCTCCTCCCACTTTTTATTTTCTTGTATCAGATCTGATTTATAAAAGTTTACACAACAAACCTTTCACCGTATTCAGTGTTACTGCATAATGTTTGGTTATGACATAGAAGTGATTTTCTTTGTGGATTTAAATGATATTCATAGGGTACCTCCATGTATTTGAGTGTATGAAGATGTTAATTGTTTGAAGCATGTTTTATAGATATGTATACATATGTTAGAGCTGCTAAATTCTTAATTTCTCAATGCAACATTTTGTGCCATAGAGAAAGGAATTCAAAAATTACATACGATGGGGGTAAAATCATGAATATGGGTAACACTTTTGCTTGTTTTATGAGAAAAAAAATTGTATTTTCACAAGTTCTTCAACTTCCGGCATCCAAAACTATTTTGTTTATTTATAATTTCATTTTATAGTAAAAACAAAACTTGTGAATAATTTTGTTAGCTTTCCAATGACTATTATTAATTTTTTTTTATTAATATGTGATATGTCAATTTGACAATTGTTTAACAGTATGTTCCTTAAACATGAAATGAATGATACTGAGCTATTTTTCCTCCAACAATGTATCTATTATTAAAATTATGTTTATAACAAATGAAATATGCTGCAACAATATACATAGACACTATTTTATGATGACTATAATTTTCAATCTAATAGATGAATATTATAATTTCTAGAATTTTTTGAAGGTGACCAAGCTGAAAACCTTGCAGGTTCTAGACACATGTTTTCCTCCACCTTGTATATATCTTAATTTTTACTTAAAAGTAAAATCTATAAATACCCTTTTGAAAATAACAGTTTAAGGATTATCAGTATAATTTTTTCTAAATTTTTTACTGTGTATTTTTAGAGATACGTATATTTCATTTCACTGAATCATAATGTTTGTTGAACATATTATGCAACAAGATTTTTTTTAAATTAAATAAAAATAAATAAAAATAATGAAAATGAAAACAAATTATAGGAATTGAAAGTAGATTCAATTTTGCAAATAATGGTGTCATTTTCGAAACCAAATTTTGAGTATTTGCAGGAGTCCTCAACCTCCAAAGTTTAGGTAAGATTGGGGAAATTCTCTGGTTTTTGTTTATAGTCCCAATTTCTAGTTTTCGATCGAAAATATATTCTTTTAGCTGAAAGAATAAATTTTAATGGAAACTGTCAAAAGTAAATAGTTTCCAAGGTTTTCGGCCGAAAAAACCTTGTTTCAGATGAAAGAAGGTTGACCGAATTTCGTCGGTAATAAAAAATGCAAAGACACATCGTATCGTCTCATTTCGCGCCAAATTGTAAAAATATGCTTTCGGCCGAATACATTTAACACAATTCATCGCTTGTTTGATGGCTTTCTGGAGCACTTAAACAAGGTTTCAAATCATTTTTTTGGTTTTTGTTGAATAAGGTAATTGATGTTTGTTCAAGTTTTTATTGGAATAACAATTTATATGTTGAAAGATAAATGTTGAGCATTTTTTCAGGGTGATTTCTTTGTTCAAAATATCTTTTACAAATAACTATAAAATTCATGGGAAACAAAAGTTTGTGCAAGAGAAAAGTTGATCGCACTGGAGATGATACTCTCCATAAAGAACAAAGAAAAGAGCATGATTGGAGAAAGAAACGAGAACGTTCAAATATTAAAAAAAGAAACGATGATAATGTAAATAGATATTTTCAACAAGAAGAAGTCCAACCAGGTATGCATGCACATATTTTCTATAGTAAAAGTATAAAATTCAAATTTAAAATATTGTTTAATATAATTGATTGTAATCAAAATTTGATGTTTTTCAAAAAACATAAATAGATTTGTCTCATAATGTTGAAGAATATGTTGAAACTGAAATTAAAGAAGAAGACATTGAAACTAAAATTGAAGAAAGAGATGAATCACATATAGGTATGTACATAAATTTAGATAATACAAGATAAACACTTGTATACATAGTTTAGTGAATTTATGTTAGCATTTTGTTTTTTAATATAAACTTTAAATTGAAATATGCAGGAGAATCTATCAACATTGATGATGAAATATGAGAAAAATTTGACACTGACAAATTTGTGAAGAAAAACGCTAAGCATTATATAAGATATTGAGCTAAGAATATATATAACATGTTTTTCAAAGATGAATCAGTAACAGTACAAGATCAACTTTTACACTATCTAATAAAGTCAAGAAAGTTAAAAGAAGCTACATGAATATTGGGTATTCAAAAGTCGACAAAAGATACAAAGGTGAAACAAAATGTCTTTGACAATGTAACTAGTGTATTAAAATCTTTTGGAAAATCTTGAAAAAATGATGTCAGTGTTGCACGTAGAGTGATACAAACAACAATTGTTTCATTTAGGAATACAAACGATCATTTGACACGACACATGGAAAAAACGATGGAAAAGTCAAGAAAAACACTGCACAAACATAGAAAATTTCGATTGCAAATAGATGCAAATGTTGAACTGGCTTGTTGGATAGTGATTTCTAGACAACCCTACAAAGATAGGCTTGCAAAAAATGTTAAAGAATTGACCCATAATTGTTGGTTGGCAGAATATCATGTTTCACCACATACAAGGGATGTGTTGCGACAAAGAATGGCACGAAAACAATATGAAGAACATCCAAAACATATATTGCCAATGAAGCAAATAGATTTGTTCAATAAGTTCAAAGAAGAGCACAAAGAAGTTAAAATTTTCATCAATACATTTGTGCAACAAAAACCATGGTTTGTTAGATCCATCACTATTCGTGACACTTGTTGTTGTTGTTATCATGTGGAATTTGAGTTCTATTATGACGCTTTTTTGGATTTTGGTAAAACTTTATGACCAAGTTCACCTCCTTCTTCCACATTCTGTGCTTTTATATATGAAATTCTATGTGAAAGAGAATGTGATGATTTATTTTACAAAAAAAAATGTGTTGGTGGAAAGACATGTGATCGTTGTGGAAATCTAAGTTTTTTTCATTCAAAGTCTCATATTGATATGAATGTTCAATCATTTTCTAATATATCAGTCAATTGGAAGCGATATGAATATATAAACAACGCGACTCCACATTCTTCAAATGTTATTTCCAAAAGGATTGATTTCAAAGTAGATAAAATATGTGTGATAGATTTTTTTAAGAAGTTTGAGAAAGAGATTTATAAATACACCAAGAATTCACATAGATATCGATGGAAAGACCTACAATTAAAACAATCTCGTGAGGTGTTTCCCCCAAGGACAATTTTGTATGTATTTGATTTGCAGAGAATTACATATTCGCTGCACAAAAAGAAATACAGAGTGAATATTATCATTCTGATCAAGTCGTGATATTTCTCTGCATTCTATATATACATGCTCAATGAAGTCATGATAACATATAAATAACCAATGAAAATCGATGTGTTATTAAAGAATATCGCTTTTATATAATTGATGATCGAGCACACGACACACATTATGTAGAACATTGTTTTGATAAATTTTATGATTCATTGAAAGAATGCGAAATCAGATTCGATGGACATTGGATATGGTCAGATAGGTGTGTGGGTCATTTCAAATCTTCATGATTATTATATTGGTTATGTTGTCTTCATAAAAAATCAAACATTACACATTGTTGTAATTTTTTTTAGACTGGTCGTGGTAAAAGAGAGCATGACGGTGCAGGGGCATGTGTAAAATGAAGACTTCGAAGGTATCAGACGAACCCTCATGCCAATTGATTTGAATCCACTGAACAAGTTGTTGAATGGTGCAAAATGGCACTAGCCATGAATATAATCCGTCAAGGCATGTGTGCAGGTGTGTCTATATATAAATGTTACACATATACACATGATATTTTTATTTGAACGTGTTCAAATTTATATTCAATCTTCAATCATTTTCTTGAGAGATTTCAAGTTAACAAGTTTTTGTCTTCTATAGGTTTTTTTGGTATGTTGGAATCCAAGATTCAAATAGATCAATCCAATATGCCACCAATACAATACCTAGGACATGAAAAACATATTCAGTTAAAACAAAACATTATCAGAATGTGTTTGCATTTGATAGAAGAAATGAGTCTTATTTTTGTTCAGTTTGCATAGAGGACACATAATCCGTAGATATTTGTGAAAACGAAAATGCAGAATATGTTAAAGCTTGGAGACATACCGGACTTAATGTAAAAGGGAAAATGACACTTGCAAGCTCAGAGGAGATGGAATCAAATGAAACTATAGTGTCATTTGATGGCAATAGATTTTTTGATCTTATTAGAGAAAGTAATTTTTATGCTTAATTTTTTTCAAATAACTTGTAGATGTACTTGTGTGATAATCTAACAGGAACTATTTGTTGTCCAATATATCAAATTATTTGTAGGAGATGTATTTTCTATGGTTTCACCTGTAGACAACACTAAAAACATGAAACATTATTTGATATAATGCACAAAACAAAAGATGATACTATTAGAAGATTTTGATGATAACGGTTTTATATATGAAAGATAATCCATTGTATTGAAATGATATTTTTTTGAAGAAACCCATCAAACCGATACTCATGTTCACTTTCAAGACTACCATTCAGATGTCATAAGTTGTCAATATAGTCATTTGGTATGTCCAACAAGCATAAACTTAATAGAAGTTCAATCAAGAAAAAAAACAAAAGTTAGAAAATGGAAAATATCCAAAGGCGATCATGAACGAATAATTGAAGATGGAATACCATTACGATTTATTTAAATGAGTGACATATGTACATTCCATAATTTTATGTTTTTCATTTAAAGTACACCTATTTATGAATAGGTGTACTTTCATTTCCAGTTTAGTTTACTTTCATGGTCTGGATTCAATTAAGAAAAGTTATATTTTTGATAAATTAAATAAAGTTTACCAAGCCTTATTTACAATCTCACGGAAGAATCTATAGATTGTATCTAGGGAACCTAAATTTACCTATACTTTGGATGATTATACTTTAATCCTACAAATTATCCAAATCCTATACACAAATCCTTTAATGCATCTAACCAATTTACTACATATAGGATAAATGCGTTCATTATTTGCAATTTGATTGTTCAATGTTTTTTCATATGAAAGTGATAATTTCATATCAAAACTAGGACCCATTTCCATTTCATGAGAAGAGACTATTGATGACTTAGAAAAACTTTAAATTCTGATAAATTTTAATGAAGATTGCTTACTTATATTAAATTTGATGACTTGTTTTGACTATTTTCATTGTTGGACTTATATTAAATTTAATGACTTGTTTTGACTATTTTCAACCATATTTTCAAATCAAACAAAATTTAAATTATAAGTGAGAAACTATAATTTTTATTTCACATTTTCTTGAATATTTCATTGTGAAATTTCATAAGAAACTATAAAAATTGACGAACTATAAAATTTAATTTTTATTTCAGATTTTCTTGAATATTTCATTTTGAAATTTCATAGGAAACTATAAAATTTGATCATTTTTTTTAAATCAAGAAAATAGTATATTGAAATTATTTCATCCAATATTTTATATAAATAAACATAGTGCAAGTAAAATATGGACAAGACAAAATATTACATGAGTGATCTCTTCTATCTCTTCTATCTCTTCTTGTGCTTTTGTTATCATATTTGTAGTTTTCTCATAGTTGTTTGCATGAGAAAGAAGGTGAATTCAAAGACCATTAAAACATTTCATTGAGATATTCATGTAAATTGAGATTTTGATGTAAATGTGAGACCATGTCTCTCTGAAAATATCAAAATGATAAAGACCATGTAAATGTCCTATGTGCAAATTCAAGTGTGTGTAGATTCCCTTGTGTGTGTCTCTCCTACTTTGTAATATTTATAGTGTATTTCTTCGTTATTCCATTTTTTCAAGTGATTCTTTCTTTCTATGTCTTCTAACCCATTGTTACACTAATTTCCTTAGTTTTTCCTTCTTTTTTTTCACGCGAAAAGAATAGTTTCACTGTTATTCTATTACAATCCAATGAATTTTTTTGTTACATATGGATCTAGAAAGTTATGATAAAAAAAGATTTGTAGTCTTTCCTTCCTTCCAAATTTTTACATTGTAGTAAAGTTACAAAAAGTCATATAGTGTCATATACAAAATTATTCAAAAAAGGGACATCTGTAAAGATCCAAGCTAGAAAATGTAAAATTGTTTTGTACATACAACAGTTCCATCAACAATTTCTTCATAAAAGAGCCAACCAAAATTTCCTTTGAGTGAATTTTTGGAGAGGTTTTCTGCTACTTTATTGAAGTAACTATGTACGTGCATAAATTTGATAGATTCCAATCAATTATTTAATATTCTTATATTTTATGTTACTTTGTTGCACTATCTATGTATGTACATAAATTTGATAGATTGAAATCTATTATTTAAGCTTCTGATCTTGTCTTTCCAGTTGTTAAGATATATCAAGTTCAGATTGGATTTGGAATTTATCGAACCGATAGTGACCTTGGAATCTCCCGCAACCATAAAAATTTTTATGGAAACGTAGGAAAGGGGTGATAATAATCCTCATAGGCCCAATAGTTCAACTTTACATTGAATGTTATTAGTCCACAATAAAATATGTTGAATTTCATCATGTGTTTTTGAACAATCCACAGTGAACATAAAAGAAATAATTTAAATTAATACATATTAGTATAGGAACAAGAGTTAAAATTTATGTTGAATTTTATGAGTCCACAATGAAATATGTTTAATTTTATCAGTCCCAATAGGCCCAAGAATGGTCCACAATGAAATATGGTGAATTTTATCTGTGTTTTTGAACAGTCCACAGTGAACATAAAAGGAAGCATTTAAATTAATACATAGTAGGATAGACCCAACATTTCATCTTTATGTTGAATTTAATCAGTCCATAATGAAATATGTTAAATTTTATCAATCCCTAAAATGACCCCGATGTTACGACTACAAGGGACTCAACGCAAAAGCAATTTTTTTTTTTTTTTTAAAGAAGGAAAGAAAGAACGATGACAGTTAAATAACACAACTTGATGATGAACACAATGCATGCAATCCATGCCAAAGAGAACGTAATGACCCAATGTACTAGCACACCATGCCACTGGATGTAACACACGGAAATCTAACCAATTCAACCTAATAGCTTCAACGATCAGTGACTAAAACCCTTATGGAAAGTGAGAACGATCACAAAGTTATAGAACAAGGTACCCAAATTCAATTACAACAACCACTTTTCCCTACATGGGAAGAGCATGACCCAACCAAGTTTTGCATGTGCTTCTCTATTAAAGTGCTCATTGATCCCATCCTAAGGAATCATGCCATCACAATGTGTCAAGCACAAGTAACTAAGGCGTAAGATTAAACAATCCTAAGACTTTAAATCAAGACACAAAATCCCCATGCCAGAAGTCCAAACTTAACTGTCATACCTAAAACGAATCTATAGATGATAAAAACCTAATCTAGTATGGTATACTTCGATGTCGGGTAACCACATTTGGTACTTTTATTTGCGCAAGGTCAAATTATAAGAGCCACAAGACAACTCCAAAGGACATGTGATACTTGAAAATGGGTGCGCACAATGTCTAAAATCAATCGTAAATTAGAAGCAATAATTCTAAGTAAGGGAAGTGATCACCTAATATCACACATGAGTGGAAAAATGGAATTCTAGGAAATCAACGATCTCACTTCAATAATTGTATGTGGAAGAAGGGTTAAAAAAATACATGACCTCCGGTATATTGAGCATATACTACAGACTCTGACTGGATCTAACAAGGTTGTTAGTAATTTAAAGTTGCAAAATATACAAGGGATCCTTAGCCCTAGTGAAGTAGAGACAAACACTATAATACAACCCTATCAACTTCTACATCTCTAATAAACAGTTTATATCCTTAAAACGCAATCTATATTCTGATATATTTTATGATAATTCCAATTGATATTTAAGGTCTTGTATCAGATTCATGCTTACCCACAATATATAATGTGGAAAAAGATAACCCTTTAAATTTACTTGCACATACATGAAAGTTGACATTTTTGAAACTTCTGTATCTAATAATTAAAGAAAATGTTGTAATATACAATTAAGAACTTCTTTAATAAATGTTTAAAGAACTGTTGTGATAAACAATTAACAATTAAAAAAATAGTTATAAACAATCAAGAAACTGTTATAATAAACAATTGAAGGAAGTATGTTAATAAAATTTAAAGAATTGTCATACCATAAGCAGTCTATTGAGTGGTAATTGTAGAAACATTGTCCATCAGTTATATGTTATGGATGTTTTTAAGGGTATGATAGGGCTGAGATTGATATGATAAAAGAAACTGCATTGATAATAAATCGTTGGAATAACACCTGCGTTTTAAGGGAAAATCGTGGAGTCAAACATGATATGGCTAGGTCATCCTATATATCTGTCAATGATAAAGTGGTCCAGTGGAAATTTATTGATACATATATTGCTAAAACTTAGTGATAAATAAATGGATAAAATTGTTGACATTGCTGGATAAATACGGAGCAATCCACCCAGAAAATCATGGTGTACAATCAGTATATTCGGCCAAGAAAATCGTGGCGTGGAGGCTGCGTGATATGCCAAGTAAAACACAGACTTTTCATCAAACACTGACATAAATAAAGTTCACATGTATATATACCATCTCGCATCCAAATTATGAAAAACAAAACAAAGTCTTACGAACCAAAAACGCAGACATAAATTACACACACATTGAGCAATTTTTTTTTTTCAAGATCAATGAATTTGTTGTCAATTGCTATTAAAATATAATTTTGTTGTTTGTATTAGGGATTGACCCACTCGTTGTCTAAATATACTAATGCAGGAACTTCGTGCAAAGCCAAATCATGCGACTAAGCCAAAGAAATAGCTAGACGCACAGAGGAAGAAAAAGAACATGTTTTCATAAGAAATGTTTTGAATTTTAAACTTAAAAGGCATTAATGTAATAGTTAGGAATATGGCGTACTTTGCATTTATATCTTGGAGGTTGTAAACAGATCATGAGCAATTTGATGTCATATGTCAATATAAAATGCATTTAATCCCAGCTAATGAAAGTAGGTAGGTTTGAATTAATAAGATTAGACAGTTTAGATAGTAGGAGGGAAAACGAATATAGACACCCTCACTCTTGTATTATGGTATCGTTAACATTAGCATAGCACAGAAGGAGAGAGCTGAAGTAGAGAGATATAGAGAAGAACCCTTGTACAGGAGCTTTGAATTAATATATGAAGCTTTAAATCAGATTTCATGGTGTTATGATGTTTTTTGTTTATACATGGTGAATGGTATGTTACAGTTGTTTATTCTCTCTGGTTATGCATTTTCTTTAATACTGTATGTATGTATGATTTCATGTTGAATGTTTGAAGTCTGGGAGAGAGAGAGAGAATGACTTTCAATTGTTTCTCTTCCTGAGTGGGAGAAGTTCCTGCAAGGAGTGCAGTGAAGCATCCGTAAGGTGTGCGTCGACAAAGGTCTGAGTTTTATCTCAGAAAGCTCAGAAAGGATACCATTGTTCTCATTCCCGCAGAATTGCATGAGAAGCATAGAGGCCATGCAAGGAGTGCACAGGCTATTGAGAGTCTTACGACTTATAAACTAAGGGAAGGATTTTGAGGGCTATTGTTGCAGAGAGTGCATAGAGCCGAGAGGTCGAATACCCAGGAGTATTCGAAAGATTGCTGCAAGGAGTGTGTGCAGGAGTTATTTTAAAGGCTTGAAGTTGCCAGAGAAAGATCAAGAGGGTTAACACCTTTGAAAGTACCCATAGCGAGGTAGAGATTGAAAATGTCTTGTAGAAGTTAAGTTCCAGTAGAAGAAATTTGGTTCATTTCACAGAAACTATTAAGGAGGGACGAACGGTCATAATTCTCTGTGGAAAATTCACGAAGCTGCGAGGACTGTAGGATACAGAGGAGTACAGGGAGGATAAGGTTTGGACGAATCTGTTCCATTGGTTTAAAGATTCACGTCGACCGTTGATCGTGATCTGTCTGAGTCATTAGATCATTTCAGCATTTCGGGGATCCTGACGACAAGGAGTTGAGCACAGTGGAACGAAAGTCCTAAAGTCACGAGTTGTGACAGGAATTGGCGTGGAGTTTTGGGATTTCAGCACTTTGGGTGTTGGGAAACCAAGGAGGTATCATCTTGGGATCGAGAGTTTCGAACTCCCGATACCCAGAAGCCTGAAATAAAGCAGGTCGTCGGATTGATCGAGGCTTGTGCAACACGTGGCAAATCTGTTAGGTGGGGACCGCAAGGGTGACACATGGCATGTACTCGCACATAAAGGGGTCAACCCATAGTTTCCCTATCACATCTTGGGATTTCACAAAGGAGGAGCATGAAGGCTCTACACTCCAACTCGCGAGGTTGCGAGTTGCAAGAAGTATGAAAGGGAAGT
>JASDQU010237822.1:979-11181 GCA_032191745.1 Picea mariana | reverse complement strand
GGTGTGTTACACCAAGTGAAGAGTCACAACCCTAGCACTACCTCACAACTTGTATTTATATGTGAGGATGGTGTCTCATTTGTACACACTCACACCACACTAGCTCTACAGTGCGCAAGTCTTAGAGGAGAAACTATTGCAACTAGGGGTGATGTCAAGGAGGGTTTTGGTCTATCTCTTGATATTTATTGTTTAAGTGGTGTGCTACTGTTCCTAGTGAAGGAGTAGAGGAGGATATTTTGTTCGGTATTTGGTATATCTATATTGAGGAAGTTTTGTTGGGTTTTCTTCCCCATGAGGGTTTCCCAGGATAATCTGTGTGTCTCTATTTTTTATGTGATTGTCTCTCTTTCAATGATGTTATTTATGCAGCTAATGTGATAAATGATTGTAATAATAAATAAGAACCGTAATTGCTAGCTGTATAAGTAAAAATTCAACATGGTATTAGAGCATGATTGAAAGAGACCAACTCATAGTTTATAAGAAGTGGTTAGCTTCAACACACCCTCTCCAAGATTTGGTTTCAGTATTGCAACTGTTGCAAAATTAAGGTTTATGCATAAACCTTAAGTGTGATGTTTTGCTTGTTTGAGGAGGACATTGGAGAAAGTAACCACACCTAGGAAATCACCCTAGGAGGGCGCATCTAGTCCCTGGATCAGAATTATGAAATTTGAAGTTTGAGAAATTAAGGTTTCCTTATAAAACCCTAAGTTGTAGTTGCAGTTGCAGACTGAAGTATCAGTTGTAGTTGCAGTGCCAGTTCCTTCGTACTAGTTCCTTCATGCCATTTGGAACACTAGTTGCAGTACTAGTTGTAGTGAAAGTTTTTGTGAAGTGTTGGTACTGAGTTTTATTGTCCTAGTGTGCCTTACCCTAGAAAATAGCCAACTACCTTTAAATTACAAGTTGCATCACCTTTCTGCCAAATGGTGCCACTACCTTTCGATACTGTCAAAGGTATGTTCTTCCATATGTTTAGACTGTATCATTATTTTAAAAGGTATTTTTAGGAGAAAGGATCTTTTGTATAGAAAACAATCGTAGATCTAGAAGGATCTCAAATCCAACACATTCAGAGGAACTATGCACCCCAGGTTTGATTAGTTTGATATGACTCTATTTGTTATGGAATTATTTTGATCTTATGAAAATATAGGTTGTGTTTTGATCTGTTGAAGTTACGACTATCATACTAATCATTGGTCAAAATTAAAGTCAAAGTATTAGATTGATTAAAGTTGAGATTATAGAGTTTATTCTCTAACCCAATTTTCTATCAAGAAATCATATTATCTTAGTACAGAGGACAGGTTGAAGAAAATACTTGTTATCTTGAGTGAAGGAGACTCGAAAGAAAAGCAACACATTCATTCTTGAGGACAAGACTCTAGGTTCTAGGCTTGATTGATTAAATTGATAAGATTCAAATTTACACATATCAAGTTTGATAACTGCTAAACACTATAGTTGTGATTGCAAACTTTGAAAAGTTTTGTTATTGAATAGCTGGTAGCATGTAAGCACTATTGAGATAAATATTGATTGAAATTTTTTACTAGATATAACTAACATCTCCCCTAGGAGAAAATTCTTGTTTTGTTTCCAGGTTACCATGGAGGAATGATTGACCACAACACTAGAAGAGTGCTTCTCTCATTCCTTATTATTGTATTTTTTACTTTTGACCCTTTTTTCAGGAAGGTCACAAGTGATAGCTCTAAAGGAGATACTCTGATGACCGTTCTTTCTATTGCTTTATTATTATTATAAAGAGTATTATTCTTGTATGTTGTTTCTCCCTTATTGTTCTTGTTCTAGACAGGTCACAAGTGATAATCCTGAGAAAGCTATAGTGACGGTTGCAGGAGGAAACATATTAGATGAGGCATGGAGCAGATTATCCAAGTTGTATGCATGACCATATACATCCATGTACCAAATAAGAAGAAGAAGAAGAAGCTTCTTTTTCTTGATATAGAACATCTCATATGGAGATATATCATGAGGAGAAGAAGGCTCTAAAGATGACAGAACAAATCCCTTTGGTGCAATTAATGACTCTTCAGATCATCGGGAAGAGTTAGTAGAGCCAGAAGGGCCTACCCATAATCAACGCAATAACCAGAAAGAGACCACCATGGGCTCGTGACACTTTGCATGATGCAAAGACATATGGCATTGATGAGACATATCAAAGGGAGAATATGGCTCCAAAGATCATATAGAATCAGAGGGAGTCAAGCTTCAAAGGGATCATGTAGACTTAGAGTAAGCCTGATCTCAGAAAAGATCAGATGTGAAAAAGAGACATCTTCCAGGATTGACTTACAGACGCCCTGAGTTGAGAATACTAGATGGTAGCTTCAAAGACCTCTAGGAGAAATGAAATATCTTAAGAATATTCCCTTGTTTCAATGACAGAAGAGGAAGTCAGTCAGAAGGACTGGGATATGGATTTTTCCTTAATACCAGAAGGGAAGTCAATGGTGACTTCCAAGATTGATCTAATGTATCAAGCATGCTGCAAATAATAGTATAAAGATGTACAAATCTTGATTTGTGTCCATAGAATTCTCCCAACAAGAGGGAGAATAATATGACGAGACACTTGCTCCAGTAATCAGAGGAATTATATATAGAAAAAACATGATTCATTAAAAGAAGATGACACAATATGAGATTCAAAGTGAGAAGGTATGAAAATCCCTGTATTTGATATTGAGTCATCTCTAGTTCCAGTTTGTGCAGTACATGTGTTGGGCCATGGAGACATGACTACAATAGAAGATAGATTTACCTCTAGAGAAAGAGGATAAGATACCCTTGGTGTTAGTTATTAAGCCACTCACAGTTTCAAATTAAGATATTTCCATGATAGAGTAGAGGAGTTACTCTCAGAGTTCACTAGTTATAGTGGGAATGGAGAAATCATTCTCAGCTTCTGAAATAACAGTTGTATGTGCAGAGTCTTGGTTCTAGAAGGAATAGTTTCAGAAAAAGTAAAGGACATACTCTCAGGAAATGAAACAAATAGAGCTTTGTAGAAATAAAATAGAACCAACACATGATTATGTAGATTGAGTTGCAGTTGAGAAAGTGTACCAGGTTGGTACAATGTGATGTGAAAATTTGGTTTCTATGTACATGGCAGGAAGACTCATGCAAGCTCCAAGAGCTTGGCATGACATGATTGCTAGTTTTCTTATGATCTTGGGATTTACAAAGAGTAAAGATGGTCCCAACCTTTACTTCAAGATTGATAATGATGGACCAATTATATTGCTACTATATGTGGATGACCTATTCTTGATAGATGAAGAAAATATCATCACAGATTGTATGAAGAAGCTTACTGCTAAATTTGAAATGAGGACCTAGGCCCGATGTACTATTTCTTAGGTATTGAAGTATGGTAGAGCCCATAAGAGATTTTTCTTAATCAAGGAAAGTATGTTGTGGAAATTCTGAATAGATTAGACATGATGGACTGTAGAGCCATGTCCACTCCTATGGAGACGAATATGAATTTATTGGTTGATACTTTGTCATAAATAGTTGATGTTACTCTATACAGATAAATGATTGGTTCGTTGATGTATCTGATGAATACCATGCCAGATATATGATTAAATGTGAACACTTTGAGTCAGTATCTGGTGGAGCCCAGGCATGTTAACCTTGTAACTGCAAAGAATGTGATGAGATACCTTAAGGGTACGTTGAATTATAGTCTTTATTATACTAAAGATCATGACTTCAGACTGTGCAGTTATACTGATTCAGATTGGGATGGAAGTGCTTCAGACAGAAACAACACTTCAAGATGTTGTTTCAATTTGGGGTTAGCCATGACGTTGTGGAAAAGCAAGAAGAAATCCAATATTGCTCTGGGTATGACAAAAGTAGAGTACATTGCAGCATGCTTCGCCAGTTGTGAAGCCATATGGATTCAAAAGTTGTTGACAGGTCTATTTGACCTAGAGATGGATGCTACCTTGATATTCTATGATAAATAGATTTGCATAAATATGACAGAGAAAATAGTGTTCCACGATAATACGAAGCAGATTGAGATCTAGTATCACTACATTCATGACATGGTACAAAAGGGATATGTAAAGATCCAATATGTTGGCAAATATGAGTAGGTTGTAGATGTGTTGACTAAGCCTCTGTCTCATGTGAAGTTTGAGTACTTCCGAGAAAATCTTGGTGTAGTCCATAAGGACCTCCCTCAAAAGGGGGAGTGATGTTGATGATACTATGGTATCTTAACCAACAACAGGTAGCTCAGTTAGGATTTTATATCCTAGGGGACTAATCATCCCTAGGCAGATCCTAAAGGTCCGGTAAGGATGATCTGTCAGGGTACCTGCACATGTATATTCTAGTTGTGGTCAGTAGTGGTAGATTAGTTAGGATTTTATATCCTAGGGAATCTTGTGATTACTGGGTAGATCCCTAAGGTCCGGTAAAGATGGTTTGTTAGAGTACCATGTGGTAGCTCAGTTAGGATTTTATATCTTAAGGAATCTTATGATTTCTAGGAATATCCTGAAGGTCCGGTAAGGACGGTTTGTTAGAGTACCACAGATGTTGTTTTTGATGCACCTGCCTCATTCTGTTTCCACATATAGATGTTGTTGTTCCAACTTCATGTTGTTGATGTTGATGTTCCAACTTCGTGTTGTTGATGTTGTTGTTACAACTTCATGCTGTTGATGTTAATGTTCCAACTTCATGTTATTTATGTTGTTGTTCTAGCTTCATGTTGTTGATATTGATGTTCCATCTTCATGTTGTTGATGATGTTGATGTTCCAACTTCATGTTATTGATGATGATGATGTTACTCCAGCTTCGAGCTATAGATGATGATGATGTTAAGTTTCTACTGATATTAATGATGATAAAAAATTATGATGATCTATATATATCACTGACAATGTTCCTGATGTTGATGATGATGTCCCCTCCTCTTGATGATGTATTGAGTCCAGTCAGTTGTTATTAATGTTTTCAATAGAATACCCTTCTTGTTAAGGGGGAGTCTTGAATTATTGTAACTTCGAATAATATTCTACTTGTATTTGAGTCATTATTGTATAGATCAAATCCCCTTTTGTTGATTGATCAAGTCGGGTCCTTTATAAGATAAAATTCCATTTTTTCGATTGGTCAACATGTATTTGTATGGTGGTATTTGTAAAGTTGGCCCCTAGTAATTGTAAACTGGTTTTAGCCACTTCTAAGAGAAGACGACTCCACCAAGTGAAGAGTCACAACCCTAGCACCACCTCACAACTTTTATTTAAATGTGAGGATGGTGTCTCATTTGTATACACTCACACCACACTAGCTTTGCAGTGCGCAAGTCTTGCAGGAGAAACTGTTGCAAATAGGGGTGACATTAAGGAGGGTTTTGGTTTATCTCTTGATATTTCTTGGTTAAGTGGTGCACTACTCTTCCTAGTGAAGGAGTAGAGGAGGATCTTCTGTTCGGTATTTGGTATATCTATATTGAGGAAGTTTCGTTGGTTTTTCTTCCCCATGAGGGTTTCCCAGAATAATCTGTGTGTCTCTATTATTTCTATGATTGTCTCTCTTTCGATGATCTTATTTATGCAGCTAATGTGCTAAATGATTGTAATAATAAATAAGAATAGTAATTTATAGTTGTATAAGTAAAACTTCACCAATTTTCACGCTCACTCTTGTGCTCTGCAACAAGAGGAAAAAGTGTGCAAGCCTTGGAGGAGTAGTTGTTGCAACTGGGGGTGACGTCAAGGAGGGTTTTGGTCTATCACATGGTATCTCTTAGTTAAGTGGTGCACTATTTTTTCCTAGTGAAGGAGTAGAGGAGGATCTTTTTATTTGTTTTTGGTCTATCTATATTGAGGAATTGTTTGCTGTGTTTTCTTCCCCATGAGTGTTTCCCAAGATAATTTGTCTGTCTCTATTGTTTCTGTGATTTCCTCTCTTTTAGTGATCTTATTTATACAGTTAATGTGCTAAATGATTGTAACAATAAAGAAGAACTATTACTGCTAGATGTAAAAGTAAAACATTAACATTGTATTACAGCAGGACTGAAATAGACCAACTCACAATTTATAAAGAAGTGGCTAGCCTTAGTGCACCCTCTCCAAAATTCATTTTTTAGTGTTGCAACTGTTGTACAATTAGGGTTTCTTCATAAACCATAAGGGTGAAATTTTTACCTTCGTTAGAGGACGTTTTTGAAACTAAGATCACCTACAAACTCTCCCAAGCAAGGCACATCACTTCCCTGGATCACAATTCCAAAATTTAAAGTTTGAGAACTTAGGGTTTCCTCAAAAAACCCTAAGTTGCAACTGTAGTACTAGTTACAGTTGCAATTGCAGTTGTTGTATCAATTTCAACTTGTAGTTGTAGTTGTAGTTTCATTATCAGTTGCAACTTGTAGTTGCAGTTGTAGTGCAAGTTACTTCATGGCAGTTGTAGCACCAGTTGTAGTGAAATTTTTTGTGAAGTGTTGAGACTGATTTTTTTTGTCCTAGTGCGCCTTTTCCTGGAAAATATCCAACTACCTTTAGATTAAAAATTTCAATACCTTTGAAGTTTTAAAGGTTATTTATTGCTTTTCGTTGCTTCTAGATGGTTCTTGTAGCGTCCCTAGGCCACCCAAGTCAGGACATGCTACTCTAAATCTTCTCTATTCAAGCTATGATAGTCAAATTTTCCATGCCTAGACATAGACCTTCTAGGTTATAACACATAGAGATATTTGCAGAACATCATACATATAAATTCAACAATAATATGCATTCTACTAATACACAAATCTAATGCATAAATTACAACAATCTTCTAAAACAACTTACACATGAAATATTATAATTATTAACACATGTACAAGATACACAACATAAAATTTACATAGAAATGGTACTTATATTTTTATGAAGACCACCAACTACGTGCAGACCTTCCACAAACCTCCCAGCCTTAGACCATGTTGCTCCAAGTTATCAATAGTGGGTCACCCCTGAACCGTGACTAAACTCCACCAAGGGTAAGGGGAATCCTAGGATAGGCTGAGGTTACAAAGTCTCAAGGAAGGATTCTTTCCTCAGGAGTCCACTCACATCCACAACTTATAGTCCCTCATTCCCCACATGATTGTACCAACCTAGGGAGTGTGCCCCTTCTCTGCTCGACAGCCCTTCACCTACCCCACTCCCCTTCCATGGATTCAACAATAGGATGGATAGGAAGTTTCAGAGCACTACGACTTCCTTGAGGCTTCCTCTGAAAAAATCACTTCCCCAACAACCTATCTCACATGGAGAGAGTTGCTCATAGGCCTAACAACTTGCTTTTTCAATCCAACTCCTAGGACAATCCAATCAGGGTTGTCACAACAACAAATTGGGTATAGCTCTGGTAATGACAGTATTCCACACAAGTCCAAAGAAAAACATGGGCAACAACAGTAGAATGGATAGGGTGTGACATGGCTAAGGAACTACATAGTCGTGCTATGCTTCACAGGATAAAAACAGTTTATCTTCATGGGTTTTATAGGTTTCAGAGCTTTCATGAATCTTTCATAGGTCAATGATGGAGGAAGTGGATCATTACATAAATGATCAGTGTATGAGTGTGTGTGTGCATGGGGATCATGGAAAGAATGGATGAGAGAACCCCAGAATGAATGATTTTTGACATAAAAATGCATGTGCCATGGTTGACACATGGCTCTCTTGGGAGCTCATTCCTATCCATTTGGAGTTCGTTCCTCTCCCCAAAGGAACTTAGGATAACATGGGTTATTTCCCAAACCTTAGTATTTAGAGAAAATATATTCTAATATTCCCTTGGGGTTAAAGTCCTCAAGCTTATCCATTTTTCCTAGACTCTTATCCCCTTCCCAGTGGAGCTTAGTCCCCCATAAATATTTCTTCGTGTTTGGTCTACATGCAACGATGTAATTATATTAATGATGTGAGTATTTACATATACAAAATGAGGCTCCCTGGCCTTCAACATCTACGCTCTTTGGCCCAATAAACACATAAGCCTCCCAACTTATAAACACTTGTCTTATAAACCTATAAACATAATTACAATTCAACAGGGGCTCAGCCTTGGGGTATTACAATCCCCTCCCCTTATTTATGCAATGTCCTCAATGCATAATATTTACACATTACAACAAGATCTTCAAAAATCTTCAAAAAGATGCGGGTATTCTACCCGCATGACCTATTCATGCTCCCAAGTGGCATCCTCAGGATTGTACCAGGTCCATTGGGCCTTTACAATATTGATGGCTCGATTCCAGAGCTGCTTGATTTTTTGGTCCAGAATGCACTTGAAAAGCATCTTCTTATTCCACCTGAATCACATTCCAATCAGTAACATGATTAAGATAAATTATATATTTCTTAATAAATGATACATGGAATACATTATGAATGGTCATAGATGCAGGTAATGCAATCATATAATCCTACATTCCCTCATTCCCCACATGTCTGTCCCACCCTAGGAAGTGTGCCCCTTCTCTGCTCAATAGTCCTTCGGCTACCCCACTTCCTTTCCGGGCTTCAACAACATGCCAGACAGGAAGTCTTAGAGCCTTGTAGCTGTAGTATGGCATCTTTGGGAATCAAATCCCAACAATTCTTTCACCAAGAGATATTTTCTCATGGGCCTGACAACTTGCCTCTTCAATCTCCCACGGGCCTGACAACCGGCTTCTTCAATCTAGCTCCTAAGCTAAGTAGGTACATATACCAGTATAGGTACGAGTATAGGTACAATAATAGTAACAGAAAAGCACCAAGGACAACTAAATGAGTGAGTGAATGATGATGGAATCAATGAAAAATGAATGGGAAAATGAACTAAGTCCAAACTATATGTATGCATGTTCCGAACTTGACATTTTTCATGTTGAGAGCTACTTTGGGCCACTTGTCGCCATCCTTAGAACTTAGGATAAAAAAATTATCCATACTTTATACTTTAAGAAATATTAATATAATATTCCTTTTTGGCTTAAGCTCCCTGACTTAGCCCTTTTCCTTAACTTTTAGCCCCCCCTTTTCCCTAACTAGTGGAGTTTAGTCCCACATACTCTTTTATCATGGTAAGTCTACACACAGCGATGTATTATATTAATGATAATAAATATACAAAAATAGTCTCACTGAACTTCATAATCTAGTCTCTCTAGCCTAATTAAACACATAATCCTCCTAGGTTATAATAATTGGCTCACTAGCCTATAAAACACAACATATACACAAAGGCTCCCTGGTCTCAAAATCGCATGCACTTAAGTTTGTTGTGCATGGTATCTTGGAATGTGCACACTTCATCATTTTAGTGCATAGTGCATGTGCACACTATACCATGGAAGGTGCATGAAAAATGATATCAAGAAACTCACCAGCTTAAGTACATTTTCATTTACATTTACAATTGGGGTTCAACCTAGGGGTATCACATATGTTGATGCTTAGAGTTATACATGTGCAAGATGTGCACAATCATTCGATTGATGACCTTTGTTTGGCCATCGGTTTGAGGGTGGAAGGCAGTGGATTTAGTTAGCTTGGTGTCCAGTAGTGACCAGAGACTCGACAAAAATGTGTTGAGGAACCTATTGTGTTGATAAGAGATGATGGTCTATGGTATCCCAAAATGGACCCACAATTGTTCGAAGAAGAGCATGGTAGTGTCAGTCGTTGTGATGCTCTTCTTGCAAGCTGTGAGAATGTCCATCTTCGAAAAACGATCAACCACCACAAATACACAATCATTTCCTTTCTTGGTGGATGGAAGACCATAAATGTAATCCATTGAGATGGATTCCCAAGGCCTCTCGAGAGAAGGAAGAGGGGTGTATAATCCTTGCTTCTTGATGGATGACTTGGCAATGGCATGGGTAGTGCAAGATCTGATATAATTTTTGACATCCTATTGAAGTTTTGGCCAATAAAAATGTTTCTGTAGAATGACCACAATTTTCTCCATGCCAAAATGTCCTACCATATCACTGTAGTGAGCCTCCCAAATCATTTTTGAAAACTCGCTTGGTGGAAAACAAAGATGGCCTAGATGGCATACCAATCCATCCTGAATGTGAAAATCGGTGATATTCATGTCTGTACCCAAGAGTTGATAGGTGGTGGTGAATTTAGG
>JASDQU010237821.1:0-16909 GCA_032191745.1 Picea mariana | reverse complement strand
TCTGACGGCCATGATCTCAGCGCCCGGATCAACAGCGCTCGCGTGATCCACATCATCCTCAACTGCTCTGCGTTTAAGCGCACGTGGGCCCTTCTCCCGTCATATCACCTTCCAACCGCCGTTCTCCTGCTACCATGTGTCATCCATCCACCTCTCCTCTATGGTCCGCATGGTCTTCTTCCCTTCTCATCATCCACACACCATCTGCCACGCATCTCCTTCCCTCCACATCAACCTCCCATCAAAGTGTGTCCATCACAATCTGCTCCCCTGTAACCGCTCTCGTCCCCTCATCGCTTCTTGCTCCACTCCCCGCTGTTTTGGCCCCATCACTCCATTCCCATGTCCCACTGTCGATGCTAGCCTCCACGCATATCTTTTGAGCCAATTAGTTATTCCAGGTGGCAGCGTGGGAGGCCCTCCACGTCCCGAAGGTGCCGAGTTGGCCGGGCCAGCCTCAATCCCGAGGAAGCAATTATTGAAGAAGTTGGTGGTGGTTAGACATCGCCTCCGCCTTAATGGGAAAGCACGGCCATGAATTTAAGGCACGTCGATTTGTCGTTGGAACTGTCAAAGAATTAAGATTGCGTCTGACATAAGTTGCACGTTCTTTCAGATGTTGACTGTCAGAAGCCATGCAGATGCAAAGCTTTCAATGCCAAGTCTTGATTTTGCTGCTTTTGTTGTTCTGAGTATATGAAGGTGTTTTCACCATTTTTGTATCTATCGATGGTAGAGCTAAGCTCCCAACTGTGTAGTTTCAGCGAACATTCTGGTTTCCTGGTCATGTATCTGTGTTTGAGACTTCTTGGTTTGTAACAAACAGTTCTCCCTTTTCCATCTTTGTTTTCATATCATATCAGAGAGTTCATGGTCGAAGGATTCACGTGGATTATTGCAATCTTGTTATGATAAAGGATTTGTTGTGACATTATTGTTTTCTCTGGTTTTTTGTGTCTGAATATAAGAGGATCTTGTGTTTGAATACTTTCTTCTTCAGTTTGTTATGAACCCGATGTTTGTGGTTGACTTTCGCACTCTTCTCATGCAAGTCTTCCCCCTACTCACCCTTTATTTTCAACTCACTGTTTGAAGTTTATCAAGACCTCACTCACCCGTTCATGCATGCCTGGCCTAGTTTCTGAGTTGAGATGATTGTTCCGAGTTTGCTTCCATTTGATCATCCCTTTCAAACAAATCGTGACATTAAATTGATGGGCGTCGGGCTCTGCTCCTGCAAGCAATCCGGGAGTGACTTCCGTCGCCAAAACTCAGCAATGGAACCCTCTCAAGGAAGAAGGACACCAAAAGTGATCCGTACCCAAATTGCTTCAAGTTTCCCCTCCTGCACTTCGTCAATTGCCTCTTCATACTATGGAGAACTGCATCCGACCAGTTAAAGACTCGTGGCCCTGTGCACTCTATGGCGTATTGGAAATAGCTTTGGAGAGCCATGTATGGAGCTGCACTCCCAACCATGCGTGCTATAGTGAACAAAATGGTTCGCAGGGTCAAATATTGAACCCCCCAAATAGAAACCTTGCCCTTGTTTCTTTCTACCTTAGGAACATAGTACCGACGAAAATACTCACTCATAGGGAGTCCACCTCCACAGCCACCGGTCAAGCTAGCATGGTACCCACGTCATGATAACCCTGTTAGAAAATAGATATCCTCGATATCTATGGTCAACGTGTGGACTCCCACATGAAACAATTGTTGGTCCACATCCCACATATGAACAAGGTATTCCAACAATCTGAGTTGGGCCCTCATGCCCAGAATCCTAAAGAATTTCAAGAGCCCGCGGTCTCGGAGGGAAACGACAGTACCCATGTCATTCCCGGCAATGGAATCCTCCTCCTCATGTTATCTTTCTCACCATTCCAACATTGTGATGGTCAAATACCTGCACAAGGGCCATAAGAGAAGGGTCAACAACTTATTTCAAACCTTGGCATAATTTTTATTGAGCAATAGACAATTTTAAAATTCATTTTTCGGCCCCTGCAGGTGCCCCTTTAGCACAGTGCGAGATTCTCGCAGGTGCCCTTAAGGCCGCCTGTGAGAATCCTAGATTCTCATAGGTCCCGCATGGCCAGCCTATGAGAATGCTCGAGTGCAAGTTATGGCCCTAAAATGGACCTAAAACATTTAAAATTGTCAATGAAAACTAAAAATAAACCATGGAAAAGGTGAGAGATTAAGAGATTACCTTGTTGGCGGAGACGGTTCACCAAATGGTTGCTTGTGCCTCCCGCGATCAAGCAAACAAATTTGGGGGAAAATGAGGTGTATTGGGCAAAGTTTTTGGGAAAATCACAATGAAATGGTAAAAGCCCTTTTTACCCATATTTATTCACTTTTTACCATTTCTGTTGATTTTTTATATTATTTTGTCTATAAAACCTAATGCCCTAATAGTCCTATGAGTGTGGTTTTTGAAAATGTAGCAACTTTGATGTCCAAACGAAGGAGTATGAGTGTTTTTTTGTTTTTTGTCGCATATACGACTACTTTTTAGGGTTTTTAGAAAAACCTCGAGCTCAGTTTTCGTTCATTCTCGCGCTCAAAAATATATGAGAACGTAACCGAGTATACTTTTTCTCGTCTTTTTGTACTCATATGGTAACACTAAAATGACGACCCTAGAGGAGTATCCTTTAAGATCTTTTCACGCTCCATAAAAACAAAAATATTGCCGAGCGATCTTGTTCTCTTCATGCTCATTAAAGTATCTAAAGAAAACATTCAACGGGCGATAGTTTATTACTTTTTCGGTCTCGTCGGATTTATTTACGAAAAAGGAACTGGGAGATTTCTCTTTAAGTGTTTTTTAGACTCTCAAAACATGAAAAACTCTCGAGTTTTCTATCCTTGGACTCGTTAAACAAACATCGACAGACCCGTAATGGGACCGAACCACTCCTTCCTAGGGTTCGTTAAACATACTCTGAGGGACTTGTCTGAAGGATGAGCTTACATCAACAAGCATATGTTATCCTCCTCAAGCTTGTGTAAAACTAAAGAGGTACTCGCCAGAAATGGTGGGGGAAATTTTGGGAAAGAGATGTGTTTTCGTATTCATATTAATGGCAGTAAGCGTTGCTCTTGAACATGACACCCCCTATTCATCATTTGAATCCAGGTTGAGAAATCCATTTGTCTCTTGTTCGACTTTCTACAAGGTCGTATCCTGGGTTGTTTTTGAGTTAGTGATGCCAAGTCCTTGGTCATGTCGTTCATATGTTCAAGAGAAGTTCACATGAGCCCTCTATTGAGTTGGCCATCTGCAGTTGTCCATTCTTACTATGTCGGCCTTCCCTGTGTCCATTTCAACCTATTTTCATACTCTGTTTCACCCTCAAAATCTGTTACTCATTTCATGTCATTGATGGGGGATACATCAAGGCCCTCCTGTGACAAGTCTTGTTCCGTCGACTCCAACTCCGGAATCAAGACTTAGAAATTATTTAGTACCTTAGAGCCTACATGCCTTAATGGTAGGTCTCTTCGCTTTCGACAGGGATTTTTCCTCACTAAGCCCTGATCAAGAGATTCCACCGAGTGCTCGACTTCAACTCATTCATTCACATCCATTTGGATTGTACTTCGGTACCTTGGGAGTCATCAACATCAATGGTGATTTCCCTCGCACTTGTTAACGATTTTCGTCAATGACCAGTAATCAAGTGGTTTCTACCATGTTCGACTTCAGCACATGTAATCACATGGATAAATTCATACTTTTAGGTGACGAGATTGAAGACCCTGGGTCTCAGCTTTTTTATCCAGGCTGCTATGGAGTAATGGTTTGTATCGGCACATAGATCCACTTTGTATGTCATGTGGCTATGTCGTCTTAATTTAAGTCTTCTCGCATAGATCCATAGTCTATTCTTGGTGGCTATGCAGCGTTTTGACGGCATGGATCCACGATGTATGATTGGTGGCCATGACCTACATTTATGATTTCATTCATTTGTGATCTGAGTATGGGAATGCCTACTTCAGAACTGGTATTATATTCTGTAGATGCTTGATTGTTTGCAGGTTTTCGATTAGGTGTGCTCCTAGTTTCTGACACACACATGTAGTTTACAAAGTATTTCGGTTGTCATAGATTCCAACCTCTTAATTTGGGGGGCATTCTATTACACATGATTTTGGTCACTTTGGTGATGTCTCAATAGTGATGTATCCAGGCTCCCAACAAGGACTTTTTGCCTGAGAAAAGTGGCTCATGTCTGCTTCCAGAAACATATTTTTAAGATGAGTTCGCAGGATGCCTATGGTCTAGGGTGCGAGAATTCTTCATTATTGCAGGCCATCCACACTTAGGGTGTGAACTTATTGTAGTCTTCTCCATATATAGGGTGTGAACTTGTTTTTAAGCTTGGAAAGAAGAATAGGTCACGAAGGTTCTAGAAGGGGATCTTCTAGAAAATGATTTGTCATTCGTATGGTTGTCATTCTACCGACTTCTCAGATTTGGTGGGATCATCCTCATCCATATAACCATCTCTCCTTCTCCTATATATTGAAAGGTTTTTCATGGAAAAGGTTAAGCAAGATTGAATGAAGAATTGGTGAAAGAATTGTGTGAAGAACCCTGCTTGGATAGAAGCTTGAAGATTTTATTTGGTCTATCAAGAGGAATTGGATCTTCTTCATGCTAGTACAGAGCAAGTGTGTGTGTTGGAACCAAGGTTCACTGAAATGAAGCTTGCGACATCAAGGCAATCAAGTTGTATCTTCTACTTTCATTTAATACAATACAGCGGCATGTCCCTTTCCCATAAAATTACTCTTATTTTATAGCATAACTCCTTGATCATATGCATAAGTTGACATTGAATATACTTTGCTATCTTCACTTTGGTTGGTTTGTGTTGTATTGGACTTGACGTCGCAAGAGAACCAGAGCGAAGCAGGAACAACAGAGACCTAAGGAAGCGATATCAAGGTATGTCACTTATTCCTTCTCTTTAGTAGATTCAATGATTACAACTTAGGGAAAGTGTTGTGACCTGTCCTGTTTTGTTCTAGATCCAGGTGGATCTAGGGAGATAAGTTAGTGTCTACACCTACCGATTTTTCTGATAACATAAGGGTGTCGTAATGATCAAACCAATCTCTTTTGTTGTTTCATTGATTTTAGAAAAGATTTTGACACTGTGCCCATGACTAACCTTTGGAATATGTTATAAGAGATTAAAGTCCCTTTCGAGTTAAGAGTTTCTACAATAAGGCTATATGAGAAAGTTGTTTCCAAGTTCAGGAACACTAAGGGTTGGTCGAAAGATATTAAATATGATATAGAGGTTAAGCAATGTTTTCCCCTATCATGTACCCTTTTCAACATCTATATTGATAAATTAGAAGAATGTTTGGAGGATGCATATTGTGTTGGACCGACTCTCACTAGTATATTCATCATCCTCCTTCTTTATGTAGATGATATTGTTCTTATGGTGAAGAGTCCCTATGACCTAGGTAAGAAACTAATAACCCTTAAGAATTTTTTCTCTAGCATGGGCATGACTGTGAACGATGAAAAAGCAAAGGTTATGATAATTAAATCCAAAAGGATCACCTATGATACTTTTGTTTATGACAACAATAGCTTGGAGGAGGTTCCTTCATACAAGTATCTTGGAATCAATACCCACCACAAGCTCAATTGGAACTATAACGTTGAAAAAAGGATAAATGGAGGGTGGAAAGATTATTATGGGCTCGAAAACAATTGTAAATCATTATACCTTTGGCTTTGGGATAAAAAAAATTCTCATTAACACTCTCATCACTCCAGTTATCTTATATGGATGTGAAGTTTGGGGTTGCAGTATATCTAGAGAATCTTGGAGAAAGATAGAACAGATCCAAAACAATTTTATAAATTATAATATCAAAATTAAGGGCAATGCACCCTATCCTATCCTCCTCACAGAAGCAAGCATTTCCCCAATTGAGAGCATTTCTATGCTTATATACCTAACATACAAGAACAAGATAAACAACATGGATGACAAGAGGGTCCCAAAAATTGCTTCAAACTCTAGCCAAAACCACCAATGACTCAAGCAAGGATGGCATAAAGATGAAACATCTTAGCTAAATCATTGGGTAATACAAGAAGAAGTCATCATGCAGAATATATTACAAATATTGTCACTTATAAATTTGAGGAGAATATGTGGTGTGATAAATAATTAGTGGAGAAAAGGAAATTAAGATACTGCAAGGAGGTGGTCAACCCTAATTTAGAAGATCAAAATTACCTCTCAATTTTGAAAAGTGCAAAGAAGAAAATCAACATTGCTAAAATAAGGACAAACTCTCACGAGCTACATAGTCAAATTGTGTGTTGGACAACTCCAAAAACACCATGAGATGAGAGAATCTGTCACATTTGTGACACTAAGTAGGTAGAAGATGAAAAACACTTCCTATTGGATTTCCATGCCTATACCCATATTAGATCCCAATTTAAAAATAAATGCCACATTTCCAACCTTACTAACCTCCTAAGTCATCAAAACTATGATGATATTGGAACGCTTCTAAGAAATTAAAATAATCTCTTACCTTCTTAAGGTCCTGTTGAGCACTCAACACACCCTAAAAAGGTCTATGCCAAATTTTTACTTTTTGGGTACCACTTGATCTTTTGCACTGTCTGATTGCGCTTCAATATGAAACTGTGCCTGTGCTTATCATTTATATTTTCATGTTGAGTCATTTAAGTCTTCTTGAACATGTGAAAATCATCTTAACTTTAAAAGGGACTAAAATTTACTTAAGGAATCGATATTCTAAAGTTTTCCCCAACGCGCCTAGGAAATTCGAAATCAGGAAATATTAAAAGTGACAAAACTTGCTTGAGAAAACCAAAATAGTCGAGCACTGAATTTCACCGGCATCGATAGAAGGAAGTCTCTTGTCTCCACAAATAAGGTTCACTAATCTATCACCACTTAGTTTTGGGTTTTGTTTTTGTCTGTGTGTGCACAAAAAGTGGAGTGCACACCCGTTTCATAGTTTGCACGCACCTGAGGAAGTATGCAAAGATTGTCTGGAAGAGCACATCAGATTGGATTTTGTAATCGGGATATTTTGGGGCCATAGAGCCTTTGTATATATTTATTTTGAGGTCAGAGTTCCTATGTGGTTCAGTGTGACAAAGTGTTGAGTTTGTGTGTGCACCAAGGGAGGGTGTGCGTCAATTTCATAGTTTTGTGTGCACCCAAATAAGTGCGTCGTGAAGCTAAAAGGCTAGCAAGCCTATCTTTTTAAAAATTTAATGACACTCGGATAATTAATGAAAACATATCACTGCACACAGACCAATTAGACAAAAAGAGATGGGGGGTTTAAACTCCACTAGGAAAGGAAAAAGGGGCTAATATTTTAGGAAAGAGAATCTTTTAATAATATTTCCAAAAGTATAATTTATGGGATATATATTTATCCTAAGTTCCTAAGGGATGGGAACGAGTCACCAAGTGGAGTGAAGCTAGTTCTTAAGGTGACAAGTGTCTAGTTTTAGTCATGCAAATATATTGTTGAGCCTTGGTGTATTTTGGGGAAATTCACTCATTCCTTCTTCAGGAAGATCAACTTTCCTCTGTTAAACATTTGTATCTTGTTGTAACTTGTTCTCATCACATAACCTATACTTGGGAAGGCCTATGTGTGATTGAAGAAGTGGGTTGTCAAGCCTGTATGCAATTGAAGAAGTGGGTTGTCAAACCCATGTGCTATTGAAGAAGTGAGTTGTCAAGCCCGTAAGCATTCTCTCCATGTGAGAGAACTGTTGGGAATTGTGTTCCCAAGGTTCCCAGTTGCATCTACGGGGATATAATACTTCATGTCGAGCCAACATGTTTGTTTCATATGTAGGGCATGGGTCATGACAACTTATCTTATGAAACAAACATGTTGTTGTCCATGGATTATATATGTTTTAGAACAACATGTTTGTTTCATATGTAGGGCATGGGTCATGACAACTTATGTATGTTGATATACTGCTTAACATGTGAATGCTTATGTTATTTTTGTTTATGGAATTGGTACATAACTATGTTGGTTTGTGCATGTATTTGTTAGTTTTTCATAATTGTTGCATATGTAGAGAATGACAACTATGTTGTATTTCATGTTGATTGATTCCATTGTAACGGAACTGAGATTCTGAGATGAGCCTCGATTCATTGCACGCAAAGGGAAAGGGTTTGCGCACGCAAATGGGATAGAATATGTGCACAACACAAGAATGGTTGCACATGCAATTGTATTTATGAGTTCATTCCACCATTTAGTTGATATATGTTAAGTAATATCTGTAATAATTGTAATGGTTCTAGCACGAAGCTAGAAAAAATGTGTGTGCTGAGAGATAGTTGACGCGGCTGACACAATGATGGTGGTGCACGCAGGATTTTTAGAATAGATTCGTCATGCATGGCCCAAGACATTTTGCACATGATAGTAATCAATGGCCATGCAGGGCACTAGGTCTGTTGTGTGTGTTATTGGTCTCAATAAGTTGCTTTCGCAAAACAAAAATTGGGTATCAGAGAAGAGAAATAGCGTGGCACAGTCTAGCTTGGGACTGGGCACGTTATCTTGTGGTTTTGAATAGATTTTCGGGACTATTGGTAATAGGGAATGTTACAAAGTGGTATAAGAAGTCGGAATTTCAGATGTGGCATGGCCTAGAGCGGAGATGAGGATGTTACAACCTTGATATTTATATTAATCTTTTGGGCCTTTGTGATGCCATTGTTGAGTGTGAGTGTGTGCACTAGATGTGAGGGTGGTAGAAAGATCCTTGTAGAGGGACACCATTGCTCAATGTCGTCGTGATCACTAGGGGCAAGGGTGGTATTAAGACCCTTTCATGCCATGCACACCATGTCTTAAAGGGTTTTGTGGGTGTCGTAGACCATGAGCCTCTCCACCATACTAAGTTTGATGAGCTAGGAGTCTAATTTGTGATAATATTTTGGGAATTGTGAATTATTTGCAAACAATTTTAATATACCCTAAATTCATCACTTCATTGATTGAGTGAAAAATCAACCCTTGGGTGTGATTTCCTCCCTCTTTTATTAAAAATTGGATCATTGGATTCTTAATCACTCGTAGATATTACAAAGAACATGACATGCATGGTTTTATTTTTTTATTTCTTTTTATTTCATCGTGATAATGAAGTTTGAAATAGTCCTATTATTTGACATCAATCAACCTCATGTTTGTTTATTTATTTTAAGTTTTTTTATGAACATATTTTGTGAGTATATGACATCAATTCATAAAATGTATTATTATAATTTATTTATTCAAACAAAGTTAGTTGGTATTATACTTGTAAAAAAATTAGTTAATGGATTTATGACGATAGATGTTAAAAAAGAAGTTAATTTTATGAATCAACACGATAGATGTTAAAAAAGAAGTTAATTTTATGAATCAACATGATAGATGTTAAACAAGAAGTTGATTTTAGGAATCAAACATATTATAATTGATCACCATGTCACCCTTAAAGTTATGAAGGAATATTGTAGAGGGTAAAAAAATCATCTTTTGTTTTGTGGATTTTAGAAAAAATATCATATCTAGAGCTTAGTGATTGAAAACATTAAAAGAAATAGGTAGTGATTGAAAACAGGTATCCACTTGAGTTAAAGTTATCGATGAGTGTTTTAGAGGTTAAAAAAATCATCTTTTGTTTTGTGGTTCCTAGAATAGATATCATATCTAGAGCTTGGTGATTAAAAACATTAAAAGATATAGGTATAGCTCTTAGTGCTATCATGAGTTTAAGAAAATGGTGTTGCTAAAATGAAATATAATAATGAATGATTAATGGAATTTAATTGTGATATTGGTGTTAATCCCTTTCTCCAAAGTGAAAAAATGAATAATGGCAACGTTTACTTATTTTTGGCAATGAAACAATAGTTTTTTCTTATGTGGTGATCAATGTCTTCATTGTTAGAAATTCGATTTTCACATGGTAAAGTACATGATACTATGTGGAGTGTACCATTTGTTTCATAAATATTTTGTAAAAAATATTTCTCCCAACATTTAACAACCACGCATGACATCTTCTCGAAAAGCGTTACCAAGTATCATGGTGTTACCCACCCATTCTTTTTGGTATATATTGAAAAAATTAAGAAGTGTTTAGAAGAGAGGTATGTATAATATGGTTGGGATCGTTGTCCTTTTTTTTTATATATTTTGATGATATTTTTCTTCTTGCAAAAAAAATTTACAAGCAACTTAAAGTTTTTTAATTATTCTACAAAAATTATTAATTTACTATTATAGTTGTTAAAATCAAGATTATGATAATTAAATTTAAGAAAACAAATCATCTTATAATTTTGTATGGTTATATCTTGCAAATGCTTAGGGGTTAATTTCAAAGTTGTTTGAACTCAAACTACAATGTCAAGGGGAGAATCATTGGCAATTGGAAAATTTATATGGTCTTGAAAAGAGATGTAGAAATGTTGAACTCTAGGACTAGGATAAGAAATATATATTTCCAACACTTTCATTATCTCAATTATTCTAAATGGTTGTGAAGTATGGGCTTTCGACATCTTTCATATTAATATGCTTCTTGTTATTGCTTCAAATATGAGCATGACCACAATAGGTTTATAAAAGAGGTTGGGTTAGAGATTGTGAGGCTTGACTTAACTACTGGAATAAAAAATAAGAGACATTCAAATTAGTATTATTGATAATTTTAAATTTTATATTACTATGAACTTGAAAAATAAAACATGGAATGAAAATGAAATAATTTATCCTAATTTGGATGAATAAAACCATTTTATTAATATTATGAGCTTAAAAAATAAAACTAAATTGGTAAAATTAAAAACAATGCTCATGACCTTCATAATGAAATTGATCGATGTACTAATCCAAATGTCTTTAAATGAGGTCAATTTCAAAATTGTTTGAACTCAAACTACAATGTCAAGGGGAGAATCATTGACAATTGGAAAAGTTATTGTGGTCTTGAAAAGAGATGTAGAAATGTTGAACTCTAGGACTAAGATAACAAATATATATTTCCAACACTTTCATTATCTCAATTATTCTAAATGGTTGTGAAGTATGGGCCTTCGACATCTTTAATAATAATATGCTTCTTGTTATTGCTTCAAATATGAGAAATGACCACAATAGGTTTATAAAAGATGCTGGGTTAGAGATTGTGAGGCTTAACTTAACTACTGGAATAAAAAATAAGAGACATTCAAATTAGTATTATTGATAATTTTAAATTTTATATTACTATGAACTTGAAAGATAAAACATGGAATGAAAATGAAATCATCAAGACTGTATCTATCCTAATTTGGATGAATAAAACCATTTTCTTAATATTATGATCTTAAAAAATAAAACTAAATTGGTAAAATTAAAAACAATGTTCATGACCTTCATAATGAAATTGATTGATGTACTAATCCAAACACCTTTAGATGAGGTCAATTTCAAAGTTGTTTGAACTCAAACTACAATGTCAAGGGGAGAATCATTGGCAATTGGAAAATTTATTATGGTCTTGAAAAGAGATGTAGAAATGTTGAACTCTAGGACTAGGATAAGAAATATATATTTCCAACACTTTTGTTATCTCAATTATTTTAAATGGTTGTGAAGTATGGGCCTTCAACATCTTTCATAATAATATGCTTTTTGTTATTGCTTCAAATATGAGCAATGACCACAATAGGTTTATAAAAGAGGTTGGGTTAGAGATTGTGAGGCTTGACTCAACTACTGGAATAAAAAATAAGAGACATTCAAATTAGTATTATTGATAATTTTAAATTTTATATTACTATGAAGTTGAAAGATAAAACATGGAATGAAAATGAAATCATCAAAACTATATCTATCCTAATTTGGATGAATAAAACCATTTTCTTAATATTATGAGCTTAAAAAATAAAACTAAATTGGTAAAATTAAAAACGATGCTCATGAACTTCATAATGAAATTGATTGATGTACTAATCCAAACACCTTTAGATGAGGTAATTTGTGAAATTTGTGATAAAAATAAGTTTAAGAATGAATAACTTTTTATTTGAACATGTCTTACTCTTAATAATATAAAATATAAATTTACCAACTAGTTTCATAATTTAAATGATTTTTAACAATTTAGAAACTTAGTAAAAAATAATAATCTTAGTAGTTATTGTAGCACCTAGTCTTTAGCTTCAGACTCTCGATCCACATAGATAAAAGATGGGTTGTGTTGTCCCTTGACCAAGTTTTGGGAGATCCTTGGTCAAGTTTAACCTATTTTGGGACTTCGACAACCTGTTGAAGGAGGAGAGCAAGACGAAGCAGAGATCGTGGGATCTCTGACCCTTTTTGGGTCCTTTTTGGGGTTTGGGATTATGTAATGGGTATGGGATGTCGACCCATGGTGTTACCCATGTTTAGGCCTATTTTGTAAAGTATAAATATATGTCTAGGCAATGTAAGGAGGGGAATCTATGTGATGTTAGGCCAATGTGCTAAGTGCTAGTGATCGATCTATGTGATCAAAGGTTGCAAGTGCTCTGTGCATACTATGTATGACTGGTAAGGATAAGTGCAAAGGGACTGTAAGAGATCGAGAGGAGGCTCGAGGAAGGAGGATCTAGTGAAGTGCGTAGATCTCCTGTCCTATGCGAAGTAGGGTTTTTTAGGCTTTGTGCATGTAATTGATTAACAAAAGATAATAGAAGAGAATAAGAGTTGGTGGACGTAGCCCCAGGGGGGGTGAACCACGTATATGTTGTGTTTATTTGCTTTGTGCGATGTGTCGGTGTGTTTATGTGTGACTTGCTATGATATAGATGAATGTTAGATAGAACTTATGTTGCTTTGTGCTTAATAAGGAGAATGAATGTTAGATTTGACCTATGTGAGTATGCTTAGTGCTTGAATCTGCTAGATCTAATGTGTTCCTTTGATGATAAGTGCTATTAGATGTGGATCTGGTTGAATATTGTGATGCTCTATAATTAGGGTTGTTTTCATTATTACTAAGAACTGAATATAGATGAATGTTTACTTCTAAGTGATCTGTTAAATATTAGAATCATAGATCTGTGTCCCAGCTAAGGTTGCAGACATCTGATTCTTGCAACCACCCCCGCCTCTACCTCGGGTGAGACTTCATCTGCTTCACAGGTGTTGTCGAAAGGACCGATAGTTAGGGTTTTGTTCGTGCGTTGTTGTAGTGTTGAACCCTGGGTCTGCCCCTATGCCAACAAATGGTTCTGTTGCCAGGACTTGAAACTATGATTGTTGGAAACTGAGAAAGAAGAAGCTTTGTGCAAAGACTCGACCTGAAATTATGAAATATCTATGTGTAGATCTATTGCTCTAGTGTGCAGTACTCTACTTAGTTTGTGAAGCTCTGTGATAAAGAAAAGAAGTCTGATCTGAAGAAAAGAGGTAATATCTAAACACTTTGTGCTCTGATAAAGGTAAGAATAGTGAAAAGCTTTAAATCTAAAAGCTTTGTGCTTTGTAGAAGTAAGATTAGTGGAAATTTTTGTTTCTAAATTATGGATCTAGGCATGTCTGATAAGATTTGTCCTAGCTTGAAAACTAGGGCACTGGTAGACGAAAGAAGATGTGATATAAGTAGAAATGATAAGAATAGTGAAAAATATGTTATACCTATGTATAGAAAAAATGTTTGGACTAAAAAATGGATGCAGGATCCTAGAAAGATTTTTTTGCAGGTTAGCTACTATGATCCTAGCTTGCAGTACAAGAAAGGTTGGGGATCATTTAAAAGAAAGAGAGGATTAACCCTTTATTACAGTTGCAGAAAACTGGGACATCTTGCTAAGGGATGCCCTCGAAGGAAACCTAGTTGCCTCTGTTGCAATGCTTTGGACCATGAAGTGTTAGATTTCCCTAGAATGATTGCTAAGGCTGAAAGGATGAATATAAGACAAGAAGGCCATGAGAAAGATCAAGCAACTGAAACCAGGGTATAACCCCAACAAGAATCAGAGAAAGTATTGCTACAGATAACAAAAACCATGATTGATCACCAACATGTCATCTTATCAGAGATCTTCAAAGAAAAAGAATACATATAAGCAAGAATAGGGGACTTCGACATTGACTGTGTCCTGGATGAAGAAACACAGGTGAATATTATGAAAGAAAGAACATGGAAACTTTTAGGGAAACCTGCTACAACTCATTCATTGGGAGGAATGGGATTATTCAGAGGGAAGTTGATAAACCTATGTGTAAGAATTACCTGAATGTCTATGAGTGCTCATGGAACTTTGACAGGAGAAGAATTTGAAGTTGTTAAATTTATTGAGGATAGCACTCCATTTACTATGTTGCTCGGAAAACCTTGTATTGGAAGGGATCAGGCCAAAAGGAAAGAAAAAGAAGTCTTAGAGCAGAAGAAGAAAGAGTTAAAATATTTCATGACTAGGAAGATCACGCACTTGATTAAAGAACGGGAGAACAGATAGAAACCATTTGAAACCAGAGAATTGGATGTCGAAGTTAAAAGAATACCAAAGGACTCCCAGAAGATTGAAATACCTATTCCAGATACAAATGAAGTATTACCCCTGATTTCTAGGCAATAATCTCAACAGCGCGAAGTTACTATGCCAAAATAAGATAAGAATCAGAATGGAAAAATGAATACCGAGATAGAAATCACTGGGAAAAAGGCTAGAAAGCTAAGTAAGAAGAGAGGTAAGATTGAAAAATTACAGAAGGATCCAGAAGGAGCTTCGCAGAAGGAAAATTCAAAAAATTGGAACTTCGTCAAGATATCAGAACAATGTCACATGGCACTTCGCCATGGAGAATCAATATAATCGTTGGGAATAGTATATCTATTAGACTGATGCCCTGAACGAGAAGAAAGTCATTAATGATCAGACAACTCGCCACCAGACCGTTGGGACCGCACCATAATGGAAAGAACTGAGTTAATGAAGTCTTCTTACCCGTTGTAAGAGATCTATTACCAGGTATCTATTTATCCCGCCACACACCAAGAACACTTTTGCTAACCATGAATTTGAGCCCGTAGATTAGTTGAATTTCACACAGTGATCATCGCGTTTTTTCCATCTATCCTATTACATTGAGAGATTACTCTTCGAACCTGAGATTTTAAACCCTGAGCGTGTATGTCGGATGAGTTCAGCACTACAAAGAAATTTGTCAAAGAAGTTCTCATTAAACTCATGACTGAAAGAGTAATGCTGATGTCTATAGGTTTACAAGCGTCATCGACGAGAGGAGTACAAGCCTCTCTGTCGACTGATCGCAGAGCCGGATCATCTCGACCATCAGCAGAAAAGTGAACCAAACACAAAGATGATTTAGCCAATGCAAAGTTGATCCCATCTTTATTACCCAACTATATCCCACCTCTAGCCGGCGTGGTAAGTCGTGATAGTGTACCCAGAGATTTCGAGTATGTCACACACCCACTACGGCAACTAGGATTTTCCTTTTTTTTTTCTTTTTGTCTTTTCTTCGAGGGACAGAATCCCTGAATTTCTATGGGGCCTAGCACAGACCATCCCTTCCCTTATCTTCCTCCATATGATCGTTGGCTATGACCACATGCCTTACCAAAAAGGCACTTGCGTCTTTCACGATTCAGGGAATCATGATGCAAGCGTTCCCCTGTTCTCTGTCTTTCAAAATGTCAAAACCCGAAAGGATCTAATAGATCCTTAGCTCCTCCCTTGGGTCACTTTTCATACGACTGATCCTATGACCTAGTGCTAATCCTCTAAATGATTTCGGGGTTTTGCGATTCAGGGAATCGCGATCCAAGCGTTCCTCCTTTACCTTTTTCTATCCTCGGGACTCAAAAGCCCAGTATCATTTGGATCTACGATCCAGATCATCAGCTTGATCAATGGTCCGGATTAAATCTTGACATTCTACCTTTCGAGATTTCTAGCGGGGTCTTCACTCCTATTCCTTCAATGTCCAGAACCTCGATGGCTTTAGACCTTCTCCACACGTCCCCTACAAATGGACGGTCTAGATTCTTTCGGGACCTGAAATGTCGATTCCTGAGTTTTGACCCTTGATTAATTGCTAGCACCTACCTCCTCCTTCTACCACATGACTCTGCCCTGTGACCTAGGGCTCATCCACAGAGCGCGTCGGGGTTTCGGGTACCAGGATTTCACGACTTGCGAAAACGAGGGGTCTTACACTTTGGTTTCCCGGGTGCCGAAACGCCAAAAATTATTCACGCAAAACTGGCTCATCCACAGAGCGCATCGGGGGCTCATCCACAAAGCGCGTCGGGGTTTCATGTACCGGGATTTCACGACTTGCGAAAATGAGGGGTCTTACCCTTTGGTTTCCTAGATGTCGAAACGCTGAAACCTATTCACACAAAACCGGCTCATCCACAGAGCGCGTCGGGGTTTCGGGTGACTTGCGAAAATGGGGGGTCTTACCCTTTGGTTTCCCAGGTGCAGAAATACCGAAACTATTCACGCAAAACGGACTCATCCAAAGAGCGTGTTGGGGTTTCGGGTACCGAGATTTCACGACTTGTGGAAACGAGGCGTCTTACCCTTTGGTTTCCCAGGTGCCAAAATGTCGAAACTTCGAAAACCTAAGAGAACTACTCTCTCTTGTACAAGTTTTATAGAATCAGATCACATGATCCTTCAGCGGTTTCTTAGGTAACTATCCCTAGGCTTGGTGACCTGACTGAAAAGCCTTCCTAATTCGCCGAGCTATGAACTCTGTGTTAGGGGTAAAGTAAACTCGTGGGTTTACTAACACGATAGTCTTTTCAAGGGACTCACTCCGGCTCTGGAATGCGAGG
>JASDQU010237819.1:0-13413 GCA_032191745.1 Picea mariana | reverse complement strand
TCCTTAAAACTCTTTGGCAAAAACGGCTAGCTTAGAGATACAAATCTAGGGCTGAAAAGTGTTGTAGAGCCAAGGCTCTTCAAACCCTAAAGGTCAAAACCCTAGGTGTAAAGTCAATTAGGCCTAGGATGTCTTCCTTCTTCAACTTGTATTTGAAATCTAACTCAGAAAAAGAAAGATTAGTGTAGCAATGGCTAGGCTATATCCTTCTAAATCAAATGGCTAAATAAGTTCTTATCATGGGGACATAAAGCAAGGACCTACTTGTGTGCTTTCTCCCTAGGGTTTCAATGATTAAGCATAATAATAACAATGTAACAATGCATGCAAGATATTTAACCTACAACCATTCAATCAAGAAGTTTTGTATGAGAAAACACTTACAAATTCATGAAGAGCTTATCAAACCCTAGTTGTAACACCTTCCAATGATAAAAACACCATATAAATGCCAAAAATAATCCTCCCAAGTGTAGTGCCTCAACTCCAAGAGCCAATAATCCAAGAAAAAAGACTAAAAAGAAGTCTCTCACAAGAGAGCAAGTTGTATCATCCCAAAATGAGGTTCAACGTCCTCAATTTATATCATCCAAATGACCTTAAATTACAAAATAGGTCATTAAAAATAGCCGACAAGGTTGACTTAACAATATTCCATTATTTGTCACATCAAATTCTAAAATGTCAAAAGTAAGAGCTAAAAGGGAGACGTCAGGCCCCTCTGAGGGAGACGTTGGCCCCTTTTGGGCATCATCAGCATCCAGAAGGCAAAACGTTGGCCCCTCTGGGGCTCCTGCAACCTGCCACACGTGCCAAATAGTCCCAGCACACTGCCACATGCTCCAGAAAACATCCAGCCTCTCTGGGTGGCATCCTGTCCATCAAATCCATCATCTCATCTGCCGGGGGTGATCCCCCTTGGGTCAATCTCTGCCAAAGTGTCCTGGTGAGGAAGTCCTCCTATCTTCTCCGTGCAAGGGCCCATCAAAATGTTGTCCTGCTTCTGCCATCCCAGCAACCATCTGATGGGCTCTTCAGCCCCATGGAGGTCCGAGCTAATCATCTCCCCACGTGTACCGGTCCTCCGGTATCTGTCCGTCGGGTATGGTCCTGCACATCAAAGACTACGCCCTCCATGGGCTCATTAGTCCTAGAGATCATAGCAATGCAAATCATATTTCATCATTAAAGTTATCAAATACATGCATGAAATCCCTAACATATCATCAAATAGCTCAAAGATATTACACAGATCTACTATACAAAGTCAAGGAAACCGACAGAACAACCTATTGGGCTAACACCCACAAGACATGGGAAGTTTCCTCAGAAGATCATTCAAGCCATGTTTTACGAGGTCATATGGTTTTAGGGATGTCCAGTCACAGTAAGACCAAGGGAAGGTGTTGTTTGTGGGTGCCTTTGTAGGAGGCGAGCTATATCCGTCATGGATGCATTTTTTCCAAGCCCTTTATTGCCTTTATCTTTTTATTTATTTCAAGGTATGACCAGAGGACACTGCCTTGGCTTGGTGACCAGAGCTGACAGTGTTACCCACTGGTATCTTCGCAGAAATGATAAGTCTGGCTCGTGATGAGACTCCCTTTCCCTTGGCCATGCAACCAAAGGTCACTGCCCTGGCGTGGTGACCAGATAGTGGCAATGTCATACCGCTGGATACCTATGAACATAATGGGCCGGCTCGCGATGAGACCTCCCATCCTCCTAGTTAGGTCTTGTTTTATTATTTTTCTTAGGGTCCCTTTAGTTTCTTATCGAGAGGTTTTTTACTGCCTTCTCGGAGATCCCCTAGGTGAAGCATCTCTAGGTTTTATTTCCTATGGATTTTATCTTTTACCAGCTACTTTTACCCCCTGGGCCTTTAGCCCCTTCTTCCCACAAGACAAAGTGTAACCCTCAGAGGTCATCCTAATGGTCGGACTAAGGGAATGGGATGGATGAGCGGGGTATAAGATGTAAAATGATAAAAGATGGTGGGAGCGGACGATGGCTCTGCAAATCCCCTTTTGTGGCTAACCAAAACCCATGAATATCATCTTGCTAAGTCACCCCATCAATCACCCCAACAATGGTCAAGTGGATTAGTGTAAGATCCAAGTAGTCATCAGAAATGAAAGGAACCTAATGCATATATAAGAGGGTTATAATGATCAAATATGACACATACCATGATACCTTGGACCAATTACCTCGTGAAGCAAGAGTCCTCTCTGATGCAAGTCCAAGCCGGTGGTGATGGAGGCTGCTACTGCTGACAGGACACATCGAATGAAGAAGAAGAAAGATGGGCCCTCCAGGGCCATGCTTAGGTCAATCCTACTCTCGGTACTCCATGTCTAGGACCTGTGGGCCTCGAGACATGATCTCCCAGTTATACCTAGATATCGGGGATAACAATGACAAAAGGAGGAGGAATATCGGGTGGTGGAATAGGAAATGTACCCATCGATGATGAATCTTTTAAAATACCCACACCGACATTCTCATAACTAGGAGGTGTTTTCACAATGAAAGGTACATTGCTATTACGTGAATCAAAATTAAAGAAGGCCAATTGATCGACAATAATGAATTTTCCTTAGTGTGGGAAATGTAACACACGAAAAAGAGTAGAAACAACTGCTCGCATGGAATTAATCCAACTACGACCAAGTAGAAGGTTGTAATCAAGAGGTGCATCAAAAACCTCAACCTTGACATTTACCTTCTAACATAATAAAAAATGAAGGAAGAACACCATAAGGTTTAAACCATGTACCATTAAAATCCTTGAGAGTATTGTGTGACTCGGTAAGGGCAGGAGATCCAATGGCTTTCCAACAAATGATGGACATGACGCAAGTCGAGGCTCCTTCGCCAATAATGGTTCGAAAAATATTCTTATTTTCCACAACAACTTGTATCTGAAATGCTAATTGAGGAGGAAGCCTTGGAATATGATCTTCCACTTCAAAGATTATCAAATTTGAATCGATAGGATCAATTCCACCAATAGCCTTTAACAATGCCTTTCGTTGAGTAGGACAACTTTGAAGGACTTCAAGAGCCGACATCGCAGAGGGTGCTTGCGTAAGGTCTTCTACAATACTGTAGTTTTGGGCAGCATGTGCATGAGGATTAAATGAAAACTTTTGAACAACGCCCTTGGGAGGAGGATGAAGAACTGTATCTAATCCTGGTCGTTCGAGATGAAGAGGATTGTTGGGAGGTGAAGTTGGAGGAGGTTGAACCGAAGGAGGTGGTGAATCATCAACTTTCTCTTTTGAAGGAGAATAATATTTGGCTCGAGTTGCGATTGCAACTTCGTTCTTATTGGAGTCACCAGTACACATAAGTACATAATACGTGGTAGAGGGAGAAGGTTGGTCATGAATGACCAATTGGGCCTGCTGCTGAGAAGGAAACGATTGTGACAAGACGATGAGTGTAGGAGGTGTCCCGATCCCTTGCAGTAACTTAGTAACCTCAACACATTGTGGACAATCTTTCGTATAATGATCCTCACCATAGATAAGCCAAGGATAACAAGGTTTAATCTTGTCTTTGTCATCAACAGGCTAGGTTTTGGGTTTCTTATATTGTTGATTATTATTTTTTTCCTCCTTATTCTTACCCTTCCCTTTCTTTCTATTTTGATTTTTACCAGTAGGTGTAGATTGAATCTAATTAACTTCAGAGGTTTTATGGGGAGAAGGATTCAGAGTAGGAGTATTTTGTACATCAGGAGTAGTAGACTTCGGATTGGCATGACTAGCTTGTTTAGACTGAGTCTCAGGATGAAAAGTGCCAATTACGTTGTTGGGACTTTAGCAATGGGGTTTGGCCAGCCACGATGTTGGGAGACTATTGGGTGGATAATCTCTTGCCATCCATCATTTTTAAGAACCTTGGGTTGCAACGAGACATGAGGAGGTACGGGGATACCGGGGGATTGCGGGTCTTGGAAAGGAGGCGTTTCAGGCCTAGGTTGGACTACTCCCTACGTAATCCAATTGAAAAATCCAGCCTGAAACAATTGGCCAAGCTCTTGTGAATCAACATCAAAATGTATGGAGAACCTGGGCCTTCTTGGGCCCCGATTCCAATTAACTCTACCTCTGTTTCCTTGGCCATGGCTACCTCAACTGAAAAACTCATCCTGCATGCGTGATTGATTAGAAAATAGTATTTTAAATAACCATACATGGCAACTCTTAAAAATATGAAATAGATTTGTCTCAACAATGTATCAGACTCATGCAATCCAATCCATACAAATTGTTTTACTATTTATCAATGAGCAGGGGGGTGAAAAGGGTTCTAGGATATGCGAGGGGTTTGTATTGAGTGAAACATGATACAATGAGGGGGAAAAGAACATGGTTACTGATCAATTAAAAAAAAAATTAACTACAAATCAAACCAATAAAACATCATTGTAATCCACACAAGACACTGCCACTTTCAACTATTTTTAACACCGCAATTCTCTTGACTGTAATCAATCTCAGAACAAGGAGTGAAAAAAATGAATATGGGAAGGTGATGGGATTTGTAATTAGCGGAAAATGAAATAATGGAAGGAAATAAAAACGATTACTGTTCATGAAATTAATTAAGTGATCCATAAAACGTTCTGTGAGAAGAGATGCATCAACCATCAATCATTGCGACCAAATAACAATTTATGTGCATTAAACTAGTTCACTGTTCATAATCAAATATCCAACATAGTTCCGTCACAAGACAATATGCATTTCACACAATCTGTAAAGGGGTTCTGTTCCTTTCATTTACATACTTTGCATCTTATAACAATTTTCAAACAATAACCATTCTCAATATGTAAACCATCAAAATCAACCACTGCCCATACATTACTTCAATCAACAACTATACTCAAGGTCATGTTTCCAAAATTGACAATGAAGTCACACTATCACTACAATCGGTCTTGCCATTTTAAATGCAATGATATTAGTTAAACATATATAGGTAGTAACCAAATAATCAAGATCAAATTGTAAAACTTGAATTGACACTTAAACAGACAGCCAACAACCACCATTCTAACACAAGCTATGCAAAGAATAATTCAATCATGCAAGTGTAACTCTGTCACTGTGCAAGCCCAATTCAATGTGACTCTAAAAAAATGGGTGATCTATCCAACACGACGAGGTATCAACAACATGCCTATCTTCATAAAACCAATAACCAGATTGCCACACAATCATGCCTAGAACTCCGTGACTATTTCTGAGTGCAGAACCCAAGCTATCCATATTATACATAGTGTGCAACTACCAAAACCCACGATGCAACATCTCCATTTCACAAAACCAAAGATAGGGCCGAGTAAGAACAGAAAACCCACTTCGTGACCCTTAGTGGTTGAATTACCAATTCCTAAGCGAACAAAACACGACGACACATAATGCCTTCAACCATTAACCCCATAAAAGCCAAAGAGTGGATATAGTGACAAATGCGTGAAGATAGTTATCCACCCGAGACCAAACAAAAAACCCTTAAACCAACAAGGATAATAGAGAGCTACCACCCAGGATGACCAATAACTTCTATGAATTCAATATTATCACAGGAAGAACCATCCACACTTCATTCTAAGAATACAATTTCACGGAGTTGCAATACTTAGGAAAACACAAACCAATACACCTGAGCCAATAATCTTTTCATAACCAGAGAAGACTCATGAATGGCCAAAAACGACATACTTGAAATCAAATTCCTTAAAACACGAGCTGGCCGAGCGATTCCTCTCTGCTAAGAATTCGGAGCATAACCACAACAACAAGATCAAACAATAGCCCGATTAGGGTGGTGGATAACGAAAGGACGAAATGTGACATGCCATACATAAAACAACCACGTACCATATCACAAAGTTAAATCGCATAACCATTAGTGTCCATTAATTTTTCAAGATGCGCCACCCAAATTCTGTCCTTCCAAGATATACCATATGTATATTGATCACATAACTCAATTACATTGCATGACCACTAAATTGCTAGCTAGGATTTAACCATAGCCATTAATTATTTCATGCATATAGTATAGTATATAGGATAGTTTAAAATTTCCCTTTTGCAACTATTGCATTGCTCTTATTTATTTCCAATTGTTTGCATGTGGTATAGTAAAATTGCAGAACTAGATCCCTTTTTCCTTTGCATTTGTTATAGTGTTTTTGCTTTTCTCCAAACTGCCTTTTATGTATTTTCACTAACATGTTTGTTGTGCAGGTGCAATAAGAACAGATAGTAATGATATCAATGAATAGCATAGGCCGTAATAACATAAGGAATCAACACTTCAATAAGCTCAAACCATAGCCAATAACAAAATATCTCATCAACCATGTAAACCATGTCGAACATCATCACCACATCACATATGAACAAGCCTGATCTCCAATCTACAAGGGGGTCCCACCTACTAGTATTATTTAACTTTTATAATAATAGGCTTTAGCAACACTTTGCAGGCGAAACTTCATTGACGTTTTTAATCGTCAACACCCCCAACTTGAGGTTGACCTCCAACGAGAATTTGAAAACCAGAAGCGACAAAATGACTTGTGCCTCCAACTTGATTGGAGCTACTAGGGCCAGGATGATAAGATTTTCCAGGTGGAGGAAGAGGAGGAATGTTAGCCCCCCCGGAGAGAACCTGGGTAGGTGTAGGAACAAAAGTACTAGCAGCATTGTACCCATGAGGAACAAAAATATTAGACCCTCTGGATGGATTCTGGGTAGTATTGGCAATGGAAGTATTCAAAGCATTATACCCAAGAGGAAGTGACAGATTTGATCTAAGCGAAAGTGGTGTTCCAATAGGAGCTTGATTAATTACCACATTTCCGACAGAAACAAGCATAGCTTGTGGGACCATAGTAGAGCTAGCGAGCTGGAGAGGAAGAATTGTGTGAGAACCAACCAACAATGGGTTCCTTTTCAATTGTTCTTATTTATTTCCAATTGTTTGCATGTGGTATAGTAAAATTGTAGAACTAGATCCCTTTTTCCTTTGCATTTGTTATAGTGTTTTTGCTTTTCTCCAATCTTCCTTTTATGTATTTTCACTAACATGTTTGTTGTGCAGGTGCAATAAGAACATATAGTAATGATATCAATGAACAACATAGGCCGTGATAACATAAGGAATCAACACTTTAATAAGCTCAAACCATATCCAATAACAAAAGATCTCATCAACCATGTAAACCATGTTGAACATCATCACCACATCACATATGAACATGCCTGATCTCCAATCTACAAGGGGGTCCCACCTACTAGTATTATTTAACTTTTATAATAATAGGCTTTAGCAATACTTTGCAGGAGAAACTTCGTTGACATTTTTAATCATCAACAAACTGGCGACTCCACAGGGAAATTTGTTTCCAACAGATTTAGAACTCACAACTCATGGTTTCACAGACCAAGAACATTAATTTTAGAAGATGTAACCAAAAAAATTATGCAACAAGGGGAAGTGAGAAGATTTAATGGAAAAATGACCAGGAATTTGGGAATGACTTATGAAAAATGTTAAGTATGAGGGGGGTTTACCACTGTATGCATAATCATTCAACTGGAATCTGCTCTTAACCTTAAGGAAGAAAACTTTTAGACTTTCTCTCAAAATCTCAATCGATGAAGAAATGGCAAGAAGAAGTGGGAAATAACCAATTTCTTATAAGACAACAGTGGAAATATGTAACGATTTCAAGGGCCCTTCAGAGGAGATATCATAACAACTGTGTAAGCTCCATTTTTATTGGCTAACAATGATTTGCAGGAGCGTCATTGTGGAAGAATCGATCCAATATCCTATTGGACCAAATTAATTAAAGATAATGAGAAGCAAAATCATGACGGAATTAAAGTTGCAGAACTAAAACAACAACAATAAAAGACAGAAATAAAACACATCAAGGAAAACCTTAACTCAGAAGGCAGAAATCAAAGTACTGTAAGCATAGAAAAGAAGCACAAAAATTGAAATTAGAGCTAGGCTACTAGTATACAGAAATCCAATCAACATTAGAGCTTTTCACGCTGGCCCCTCACAACACTTCAAGCGAGGACTGTTTGTGTTGTAGGAAAACAATTGTCTCTATAATTTCCTTAAAATGTATGAGTTAGTGTCCAAGACAAAAGTAATTTGGAAGGGACCCAACACTTGAAATTTTAATGTAATTATCAGCCCTTTGACGCACATGATTAAATCATCAAGATAAGCATGGAGACTGACCAATTCATTGAAAGTTGTGTGTATAGGCCTTTTAAAGGCGATACTTGCATCAAATAATCCATAAGGAAGACATTTGTAAGGCATAGTATCGCAATTAGAAATAAAAGTGGTTTTGTGAACATTTGCCCCTTTTACTTTGATTCTCTTGTAACCAAACAAGCTGTCAAGTAAGGGCCATAGCTGTTGCAAAAACATTTCCAGGTTGAGAGGAGGGACGATATTTCTCATAATCTCTTGCCTGAAAGTTCGAAGACTAATACAAGTTCTGATATTATCAGTGGTCTTTGAGGCCGATTCCAAATTTGAAAACCATTCAGGGTGGACTGAAAAAAAACATTCCAACCCTTAAGAAATCTCTCAACTCCCTTCGAAAGGGTGCTTCCAATGCAGATTTAACAAGTTCTTGTTTTTGCCTATCTAGTTTCATAATATGTTGAACAAGACCAGGATCAAAACCACGAAGATCCTCATAAGACCAAGAAAAAACCTTTTGAGATTCACCGATTAGCTCGGTGGACCTTGTCTCTTATTTAATAGAACATTGGACATTTATTTGAACATTCATTGAATATTCAGGTGTCCTAATGTTCAGGAGGATGGCTTCAACCACCTTCTTTCGTAACTCCTCTTCTTTTTGTTTTTCTTTATTGCCTACGACACTCAATGAAAACGAACTCTCAAGAGGAGTCAAGCCCTCATGAATCTTATTATTTTCTATGGATATATTCTCCTCAGGCTTAAGAGGTTCATTTTGAATGAAAACACAATTGATATCATCATTAGGGATGGCCTTCCAAGATCCTTCATTTTTAGGAATGTATGGATGATGTAGAGATTGAAAATCACAATTAGGCTTGTGAGGCAAAATTTGCTGATTAGGAGAGACTGCAAAGACAACTAACCAATCAACCATTGAATTCAAATCCTTCTTAACATGAGTGATGTTGAAAGATAGAAGGTTTGAGACAAGTGCTCAAATAGTTTGGGAGTATCGTTCCATCATCTTGTTGCTAGGAGAGCATATCTTACGTATCAGGTTCACAACAAGCTCAGAATTTCTGAAAACTTAAAGGTGACCACAACCAAGATTAAGGGCGTTCTCAATGCCTAATAATAGAGCTTTGAATTCAACGACATTGTTTGAACAAGCAAACTCTAACCTGTAAGACAGATTATGAATTTTTCTTGCTAGAGAAACTAAGATAATGCCAGCCCCATTACCTTCACTAGAGCAAGAACCATCAAGGTGCATATGGCATATATCATCATCTAAATCAATTGTTTCCAAAGGAATACTATCCTCTTCAACAAAGATGGAATATACTCCTAGGTCTTCTTCGATATAGTTTACGCTAGGTTGCAGAACACTCTTTCTGTAGGGTAAAATTATTCCCTTTCTAAGGACTATAATATTCTTACCATTCCAAGGAACGGATAAATGTGTCCTTTCGAGAGAGAGATATCCACCTGTTAAGGCCTGCCAATCTCTCCCCAAGATAATTGAGTAATTTCTTACAGGCATATCAATCACCTGAATGTTGAGGGTTGTCCTTATCTCGGGATGAGTGCATAAAACCAAGGTTACATCCTTAATCTCACCTATGGTTGTTTGTTGTAGACTATTATAGGAGAGCATGCTTCTGGAATTTTCATTTGTACAAGACAAGCCTAGCTCTTCCATAATACTCTTCGACATCACAGTTGGGCCTGAACCACCATCAATGAGGCAACAATGGGAAATCTTATCCATGATCTTTACAGAAATATAAAATGTTAGGGTCCTAACCCGCACATAGGTAGAACAATATATTCGGATGTAATAAAGGTCAATATTAATAAGGCCTTGCAACAAAATAGAATAAGTCGAATGTAAGAAGACCTAATAGAAGCTTTCGCTTCTAGAAGGATCTTCCTCTAGATGCTTCTTTTGATAGACATATTTAGTATAAATAGGAGTTGAGGGTATGAGAACCCTAGCTTGGATATTATTGTAATAGAGCTCTGCTCAACTGGAGGTTTCCCCCTCGAAGAGGCACGTGAACATTGCTTTCATAATCAAAGTGCTATTTCTATTGTTATTCTTATATCATTTCAGTGCTATTGTGGTGATTTTTCTGGTTATATTGTTGTTATTCTTCCATTTCTAGCATTTTATTTCTGTTATGCATACTTTTTATATTTGGTATATTACAAGTGGTATCATATCACTTTCCTCGGTAGAAAGTGTGGGTTAAATTTTTTTTTTTCAAGGTAGATACGTATTCCGACGTCTTTAAGCCATAGAGATATGTCGTTACGCGCATAAACCCACGGTTGAGGGATTCATACACGCAGGAAATACAAGTGGTACTTAAGCGCACATTTGTTGGCCACCCTTGTAACCCCTGTTGGTACCCCTTCAAGTGGTAGTGCATCAAACATCACTTGTGTACGGATCAACCTAGATTACCTAAATCTCTCTTTAGATAAACCGATTGGCCGCCTGACTGCTATAGTGCCACCGAGAACCACACTTGGGAAGATACTCTCTAGTACCTGGGTAGTCGGGTAGTACGGATAAGGGTACGGTCTATCCTCCTTAGTTAGTGTCCTAAGATATTGGGCTGAGTACTATTGTTGGGCCCCGCACATATATTAGAGAGCTATAGCACAAGGCAAACCCTTGCATGTAGAACCCTTGAATAACTAACCCTTGGGGACAGAAACATAAACAAATTGAAACAAACAATATCTATTGCCGCGCAATTGTGTTTGGGTTGCCAAATCACTACACATTTCTTCCTGGTTAAGCATTTGAGCATTTCGTCACTGCAGTATTCTTCAGATCGGAGTATAACTCCACAGGTGTAAAAAAAAAAAAAAGGTCTGGAATGTTTTTCACCAATATTTGAGACCTATTCCATTCGATTCATCTCTTCACCCTTATCACATTCATACATATCATTTTTGGGAAATTTTTTTGACCCCATCCACCCCTTTTCGGTTCCCTTGTCCTCATGGCCCATACCCGTAACCAAGACTTGGAAGATCACTTCAATACCTTGCAGTCTAGTCTCACCGAGACCCAACAAGAAGTGAAACAACTCAATGCCAATGTTTTCGCCATCAACACAACCATGCAGTCCTCAATGGAGGAAATCAAACAAGAGTTGACCACCCAACTTGAATATGTTTTTTCGTCACTCTGCACCAAGCTTCATATCCCTATAGTTAACCCTTCCTCTGATTCACCTCCACACACTGAAGGTGAACATTCCTCTGATTCCCATAACTTTCAACACCATCACTTTCAACGTGACCTACGCCTCCCACGGGTGGATGTGACCAAATTTGATGGCTCAGACCCCACTGGTTGGGTAACCCAAATGGAACAATATTTCTCTTTATACAATATTAAAGATGACTTGGCCAAACTCTGGTATGGTGTTCTCCATCTAGATCAAGAATGTTGGCAATGGTTGCAATGGAGAAAACTTCCCGTCAAGGGTATATTGCTTGGACACACTTTGTGGCAGAGATTTATGAATACTTTGACACTGACACCAACCATTTGGGTCATTTGACAAAGTTGAAACAATTAGGAATAGTGGAAGACTTTATAGCTACCTTTGAGTGCCTGGATTTTCGGATAGAGGGCATGTCTGATTCCTTTTTCTGAGAGTGTTTTATTAGTGGCCTCAAGGATGAGATTCAGGCCCATGTCCTCATGGCTCGGCCTCAGAGTTGGGTGGAAGCTACTAAAAGAGCTAAAGAAGCACAACAGGTTGTATCTTCCCAAAACCCAAAACCCTCCTTTATCCCTCACCCTAAACCATTAAATCCCACTACTCCCTCCGCTCCACTAAAGATCCAAAAATTGACCAGGGTTGAAATGGCTGAATGCCAACTCAAAGGCCTTTGTTATAATTGTGATGACAAATATTTCCCGGGCCACAAGTGTAAGAAACAAAAGATTTTTATGGCCATCTCCGAGGATATTTCAGAAGAGGATGTTGAAACTCCTCTTGTGTCTGAGTCACCTGAAACCACTGACATAACCCCTCCCTCAAACCCTCCTGAAGTAGAACCGGTCATTTCTCTCAATGCTCTCACTGGCTTCTCCGCTCCCCAAACCCTCAAGCTAATCGGTTACATCAAGCTTCAGAAGGTCATCATTCTAGTTGATAGTGGAAGCGCCCATAATTTTATTCATCACCACATTGCCCAAGAAACTCATTGCTACATCCATGCTGTTAATAATTTCCAAATCATGATTGCCAATGGTGGCTCCATGAAATGTGGAGGGTGTTGTGAAAATGTACGTCTCCAAATTGGTGACTACCACCTGAAATCTCATATATTTTCTATCGACATGGGTGGTTGTAACATTGTGTTGGGTGAAGACTGGCTAAGGACTTTGGGTCCTATTCTCATGGATTTTAAGGAATTAACCATGCAATTCGACTAGGAGGGACACCAATATAAGTTCCAAGGCATCACCGCCGGTTCACCTGAGATCATTAGTTCCCATCGCATGGAAAAGCTACTGAAAAAAGGTCATTTTGGTGTTATTTCCCAACTCCATGCCATACAAGCAACAAAGACACCCTCGGTGCCGCAAGACCTCCAAGCCATCCTTTCTAAACATCAAGTGGTATTTTCAACTCCCCAAGGATTCCCTCATTCCTGTGGTGTTCATGATCATTCCATTCCCCTTGTACCCGCAAGCCTTCCTCCCAATATCCGTCCATATCATCACCCCTTTTCCCAAAAAAATGAAATTGAGAAAATGGCCCAGGAACTCCTTAATGCAGGCATTATCTGCTCTATTACGAGCCCCTACTCTTCTCCTATGGTCATGGCCCTGAAGAATGAAGGTTCTTGGCAAATGTTGTTGGATCATGTTGTCATTGCTGCCAATGGTTTGATTGATTGATGTCAAGTGATTGATTGATGTCAAAGGATTGATTGATTGATGATTGATGTAATATAATATGTATTGTCCTTGATGAGAATGCATAGATGAAGATGGATCAATGAGTTTTCATTGATACATGATGAAGATGGATCAATGTGGTTTCATTGGTATATGATGCATTTTTGGAAAAATGTATAGATGCTCTCATTATTGTCTTATCATGATTG
>JASDQU010237816.1:0-16909 GCA_032191745.1 Picea mariana | reverse complement strand
GACTCCTATTTATACTAAAAAGAAGCATCTAGAGGAAGATCCTTCTAGAAGCAGAAGCTTCTATTAGGTCTTCTTACATCCGCCTTATTCTATTTTATTGAAAGGTCTTATTAATATTGACCTTTATTACATCTGAATACATTGATCTACCTATGTGCGGGTTAGGACCTTAACACTTTGATATCCAGATTGGTGCACAAGGTATGGAAGGTATTGGTGAACTCTAGAACTACTTCTCCCTTCTCTTTTTGCAATGTGGTCCATCTCATGTACTGGTCCTCATAGTTGCCAACATGGTAATATTGTTCCTTTACCGCATCCACAAAAAATTCCCAAGTGGGCTCAGCCTCATATATTCCAGAATCCTCTGTGGAACTTTTCTCTCAGTAAGTTTCCCACCAATGTTTGACATGGGGGAGAGCTTTAAGGAGTACGAAGGTGATATTTTCGCTGTCGGAAAAATTATGAACAGAGAAATAACCTTCTAAAATATTTAATCATTTGTCTAGGGAATCCGCATCTATCTGACCTTCAAATATGCAAATATCAAAATTAACCTGTACCTTGAAAGGAGAGGTGCTTACAAAGTGGTTTTTTGATGAATATGCACCTGTTGCTATCGACAGGTGTTGAACGATGTGGGAACAATTCTCCATCATTTCGTCCCCCTGTCGTGTGAGAGCTTGCTCAAGCAATAGATTGATAGGATCGTCTGCTCCATCGTTTTTCTTTTCTTCCTCCATGGAGGGTTTCTTGGGCGTGTGAGAGAGATTGTCTTCAAGAGAGACAAAATCGAGACCCAACTTGCTATACTCGAACCTCGTCGGGGACATGCACTAAAAAATGATCAAGAGCAGTCTGCTCTGATACCACTGATCCATATTATTTTCGGCACGAAATGAGAGCAGAGATGTAATAATTAAATGCACAGAGATATCATGGATATCCAATAATATAACATAAATTTATCAGAGATGCAATCATAAACACATAGATACAATAATACACGATTCTATTAATGAAAGAAATGTACAGAGACTATAAAAATACAGAGTGAAAGACTCGCTAGAATGGTGGCATCTTATATCTGAGAAGAGATGTGATGGCTACTCTTATTCGCAAGAAGATGATTTTACAATGGTATCCAAAGGCCTTTTTATCGTAAAGAGAATCCAAAACCCTAACCCCGGAATATGAAAAGCCAACAATTTTGTGGACCCCGTTTTGGGTAGTTTGGTGTATCAACTTCCCCGAAGCGTAACTTTGGCATACGATCTTCGTTTGGGGCGCATGATAGCTCTTTGGAAAGGTTTATATGGGGAATACAATTGTTGGAAGAAAATATAATATTGATATTTTTCGATTGATAGATGCCCAAAATATGTCGTTTAGGGCCTCAAAACAGCTCTGAAAGTTCAGGACCCAAAAAACTGCCAAAAATAGTAAATTGCCAAAATTGCTAGAAAATTGTTTTGAACTAGTTGGAAAAGGTGGGTGGCCACCGATATCCACCTTGATCAAAGGACCCATAGGTAGGTACATCATATTGTTGTATAATTCAATCAATATTTTATTGTATGGAAATAATGTGATCACCATGGAATCATACAACTAAACTTCCCTACGTGCATGGGGGAAGCATTGAAAGGAAGTTGAGAAATGGATAGGGAGATGAATAAGGGAAAGAAGAACGAGTCCATGAACCTAATCATGATGGAAGAGGATCAAACAAAGAAGATAATGGAAAAATATGGAAAGACGCTCATCATAATACCCTACCAATACAAAATGAATAACAAGAAGAGAGCCATAACTAAAAGAGAGGTCTTGGTGAGCAATGAAGAAGAGGTAGAGGATCTCTGGGATGTGGATAAGATTGAGGAAATCCTAACATATGAAAAGAAAACTAGATATCTAGGGTCGGGAAAAAAAGGAATAAATCCAATCTAAATCACCATCAGTATGGAACCTACAACCCCATGTGCGACTAATACATGAGAAAGAACACCAGTGTTTTGACAACCGAATTTTAGTGGAAGAAGAACAACAAGATAGGGATCCAATCAAGGAAAATCAACTCAAGGAGAAAGTTCAGGAAGTAACAATCAATTATCTACACTGTGTGAAGGCAGTAGTTCAACAAAGTTTAAAATGGCAAGACATGATCCCATGATCATATTACCAAAATTTCAGGGAGAGGCATCAGAGGACACTAAATTTTTTTTAATAATTTGTGAGAAGATATGGGAAGCAAAGTAGATCACATATGAGCATACAAGTCTCGCGTAGTTAGCTATCACACTAAGAGACTGCGCACTAGATTGGTAGATGGGCCTGGATGTAAATAGTCTAAAGGGAGTACCAAAGGCTATTGCAAACATGAAAAGCTATTGGTAAACTAATTTCAGAAGCCAAGCTCAGAAGACTAGTACATGAATGAAATGATTGAAATTAGTCAGAAACCAGATGATTTTGTTTGGGATATTGATCAAAGATTCAAATTTATGAAAGGTGAGTTGAAATATGCAATTACTAACATGCAACATAGGAACTTATTTGTGAACACATTGTTACCACACTTGAAGCATCCGTTAAGACAACAAAAGTTCCAAACTTAGGAAGAGGCTCTACAAGAATCCGTGCAACTGGAAGAGCACTAGTATCAGTAGACAGATCCAACAATAGAGGAGATGAAGGAGGATTTTAAGAATATAACATTTCAACTTAACTAGAATAAGGGAAAAGAGAAAAGAGAAGTTTGGTGTATTATATGGAAGATAGAAGGACACCATAAGAATGAATGTCCAACTTTTGTGCAGTACATGGAAACAGGGGTGCCAAACCCCTTTCCAATGGGAGAACCATGGTGCAAGAATTGTAATACGCATGGGTATTATCCATATCATTATCCAATGATGCAAAAGTATAAGACAATACCAAAACATTCATATTGAAATTTTTGCAAATCAATGGGTCATGATGATAAGGATTGTAGAATGATGGAACTGATGAGAGAAAAAACTTTATACACTTATAGGGTGCAAGCATAAATGATGAAAGGACAAGCTACACTTCATTTCAGCCAGGTATCTGCACCATACAACAATGCACAACCTCAATATAACAATGCGCAACTGCAGTAAAATAATGCACAACCATAATATAACCTCGCACAATATAACTAGGTACCCCAATACAATGCACCGCAAGGAGATCGAGGTGGAGGATGAGGTAGAGGAGGATTTGGATGATCCATAGGACCAATAGTGTGCCACAACTGCCAACAACTAGGACATTATGCAAGGTATTTTCCACTTCCACCGGAGACATGTATGTACTATCGTGTAGCAGACCATGACACATAAGACTTCCAAACACTCTTGGGAATGATCCAGGAAAAAATGAAATATAACAACCAAAGTTTCCAATGGATTTCTACAGAAGCTAGGGATGATGAGAGACACATCAATATAGTCACCCGAAGAGGAGCCAAGACAAGAGCTAATAAAACAAAACAAGATCCATCTCAACACCAATGGGTTAAGAAGAACATTAAGCCACATAAGTAGTTTGACACGTGGAAAGAAAAGGAAAAATTTAAGTAGGTCAGATAGGAGCTTCTCAAGGAGAATGTTGCATCTACATCAGTTGTGCAACAAAATCAGAACCCACCAATGTATGAGATGCCATCTTCAATGGACCATACCGGTAAAGGACAACCTTTAGAGCAATTAAGTACTATAAATACTTTTCTGGAATCCCGTGTTAAGTTATTGAATGATCCACATTTGTTAAGGTGTTACAAAATATGATAGAAATATGCAACAAAGAGGTAGAAGGGAAGTTAACGAAGAAAATAGTCAATCATCCCCATACAAGAAGAAGGACAAGCAGAGAATTCAAACTAAATGCCAACATTGGGGATTTCAACATGGGAGATATTATACTGGATTTAGGCTCTAAAGTAAATTTATTACCTAAGAAGACATGGAAGTGTATGGAAGAACCTAAATTAGGTTATTCACCTATCCAATTGAAACTAGCAAATCAACACTGAGTGTTACCAATTGGAAGGCTTAAAGGTGTGATAGTAGATTTGGATGGAGTGTGCATTATGTCAGATTTTGAAGTGATAGAGATAGTAGATGGTACAACACCTTACCCAGAATTACTTGGATTGGATTGGGAATTTGATAGCCAGGCTATAATCAACCAAAATACAACAAATCTGACTTTTGAATCAAGCGAATATAGATTCATTGCACCATTGGATCCTTCAGAAGGAGAAAGGTTTGTAGAGGCGACTTGTTTGGATCTTGAAGAAAGAAACCAATTGTACATAACCACCATGCGAGAAGAGGATTATGTCAACCCAACTATAGATGGGGTACTCATATAAAGAAGCATTACATCATGTGCTTCTAATTCAAACATAGGTTTGGAGAATTGGCAATAACGATTACATGAAGTTTCCACTAGGAGGTGCGCAAGAATCGACTGCACAATAAGATGGGTTGGTACAAAGATAAGAGAACCTCCCAATTTTCATGGGCTAAACAAATTAGAGGAATTATTGACAAAATATGAACAAGAAGTGTTAGAAAATCATAGGATCCTAGCCCTATATATTTCACTCAAGGAAACACCTTCAATATGGTGGGGTGTGCACAAAGAAACAATTCAGGATTGGTATTAGTGTATATGACTAATGCACATTAGATTTGGCGCATAGTACGGGAGAAATACAATGCAAAAGTATGATGGGAAAGGAAAACCAGTGGAACACTTGGAAAGGTACATAACATAATGGAGGATGACACCACCAGAGGAATGGCCTAATCACTTTATTCATACATTGGAAGGGATCTCAGGGAACGGTTGCATAGACCAGGAGATGTGCAGATGCACTACATAATGTACATGACCACAACATAATTTTGTAATAACCTTCTCATTCAAACATGATAACACCAACATTGATTCAACACTGGAGATGATAAGGGGAGTGATATTTGTTTATGAACCAGAGGTTGAATTCATAATATAATATCAACAATAGAACAGAAAGACAGTCAAAGAATTACTCTCATGTTATCATGTCGAAGAGGAATATCTAGATGAAGATGATTTGCACAACATTCAGATCACAAAGATTGAAGGAGAGAGAGAGGTGGAAGGTCCATCTCTGGATTTAGAGGCATTTGCTGCACCAATCAAAGTTAAGACACTCAACATTGGGATGCATGAAAATCCTAAAATGGAAAGTATCAGAGACTACTGGGATGAGAAAACATCAGAAATAATAACAGAGTTACTATGCGAATATAATTACATGTCTCCAAAAACCTTCACAGAGATGAAAGGCATAGTAGGGAAGCTAGGTGAGATGAATATACCCCTCAAACATGAGGCTAGACTTGTCAGACAAAGACCTTACAGACAAAATCCAGTGTATAAGTAGAAAGTGAAAGAAGCAATTGACCTAATGTTGGAAGCTAGCATTATAAAACTAGTAGAAGAATCTGAATGGATCAGTCCCATGATAGTCCAGGAAAAGAAGCAAGGGGGGATAAGGATCTGTGTATATTTGAGTAAACTCAATGATGCTTGCTTGCATGACCCTTTTCCTACCCCTTTTACATATGGGGTCTTAGAAAATGTGGGAGGACAGAAAGCATGTTCATTCATAGATGGATTCTTAGGTTACCATCAGATCAAAATAGCTCCAGAGGACAAGTATAAGACTACTTTTTCTACAGAATGGGGATCCTACCAATATACAGTCATTCCCATTAGACTAAAGAATGCACCAACTATATTTTCAAGGGTAGTCATAGCTTCTTTTAAAGAATTCATACATTAGTTTCTAGAAGTATATCAAGATTATTGGACTGTGTATATTATTTTGAAGGACCATGTAGAAGTTTTAATACTAATGTTGTAAAGATGCAGCCAATTTCAAATATCATTAAACATCAAGAAATATATTTTTGGTACACCTTTTAGGATATTGTTGGGACATATAGTGTATAAACAGGGTTTACTAGTTGACCCTACTAAAATTGCAGTCATTGTGAATTTACCACCACCAAAGTCAATGTACTAGTTAAGAGCAACATTGGGACATATAGGCCATTTCAGAAAGTTTATAAAGGGGTATGCACAAATTACTACACCAATGGAAAAATTGTTAAAGAAGGACACCATATTTCAGTGGAATGAGGATTGTCAATAAGGATTGGACACTCTAAAGGAAAAGATTGTGAGAACATCTATAATAGTATTTCTAGATTGGGAAAATACATTTCATGTGAATTTATATGCATCAACAATAACACTTGGATCAATTGTGGCACAACCAGGAGCATGGGACTTAGACTATCCTATAACATTTGCAAGCATAAAGTTGTTAGAATCTGAGTAGAATTACAACACCACAGAAAGAGAAGGCCTAGACATGGTATATGCACTTCATAAATTCAGTCATTATTTACTGGGTAAACACTTTAAAATGTTCACATACCATTCCACCCTTAAATATCTAGTTAACAAGCTAGTGTTGGGGGGGAGGATCTGTAGATGGTTGTTATTATTATAAGAATTTGATTTCGAAGTGATGGTCAAACCAAGGAAGCTGAATGGAGGACTTGATCACCTATCAAGGGTAACCAATGGAGAAGAAACTACTAAATTAGAAGATGACTTCCCTGATGCACAGTTATTTTCAGTACAGGTAGCTAATGAATACTTCACTAATATCATTGAATACTTAAGTACATGAGTTTTTCCATAGGACTTTAGCACTGTGCATAAGAAAAACCTAGTAGTCAGAGATATAGACTATCAACTCATTAAATGTCATTTATACAACATGGGCATAGATAGAATTTTGAGAAGGTGTGTATTGGAACATGAACGACCCTAGATTTTAGCAGAAGCTCATGAAGGTTTAGTTGGAGGACATTATGCGGGAAAATCTACCCCGTAGAAGGTATTGCACACATGATTATGGTGGTAAACAGTTCATAAATATGCCAAGAAATATTTCTAGACCTGTGATGTCTGTTAAAGGGTTGGAAAACCCAACAACAAGGATGATATGCCCCTAATACCACAAGTAACTTTGCAGATATTTGACAAATGGGAAATAGATTTTGTTGGACCTATTATTACACAAACAAAAAGGTCAGGAGCAAGATATATCATTACTGCAGAATAATACTTAACGAGATGGGAAGAAACAACACCGCTCAAAGTTTGTAGCATAACGACAACAATAGACTTCTTATTTGAGCAAATGATCACCATATTTGGATGTCCCAAGATTTTGATGAGTGACCAAGGAACTCATTTTATTAATAATACCATTAGGGATATGACTAAGGAGTTTGAAGTCTATCACCAGAAGAGTACACCATATCATCCTTATGAAAATGGGATAGTAGAAGCTTTCAATAAGATTTTGGAAAATGCATTGACTAAAATTTGCAATGTTATCAGGGATGATTGGGACATGAAAATACCAGCAGTACTATGGGAATATAGGACCACATGCAAGAATTTTATAGTACATACACCATTTATATTGGTGTATGGACATGAAACAGTGGTTCCATTAGAATTTATGGTACCCAGTCTGCACGTAGCAGTAATTACCAACATGATAGAAAGAGGCACAATACAAGAGAAGTTAAGCTAATTAATGGAGATGGAAGAGGACAGGATCCTGGGAGGATTTCACCAGGAAGTACAAAAAGTAAGGGACAAAGCCTAACATGATAGACATATTAAAAACAATAGATTTAAGGAAGGATACCTAGTTCTTCTTTATGAAATTTGTTTTTTGCAACACCCTGGTAAGTTTAGGATGCATTGGTTAAGGCCATATGAAGTAAAGACTATAAAAAATGGGGGATATGTGCAGCTAAAGGACTTGGGAGGAATATAATTGAAATGAATGGTCTACGGTATTCAATTGAAATTGTACAGGGACAATCACACTACTAACTCTTAAAAAGTACAATGGAGTAAGAAAGTCATGTATATAGTATACTATAGTAGATATTAGGAAAGAGAATTGATAAAAAGAAATAAAAAAAAAGTTGAAAAAGAAGAAAAAGGAATACAAAAATAGAAAACGAAGAAAAACACAAAAAGAGGGAGAAGTTGACTAAACAATAGGATAGTGGGAAAAAACGTGGCACACAACAATTATTGCGACAACATAGAAATACAATACGTGGGAAAAATTGGACTCAATGCAAATGCATGAAAAGTGTGAAAAACAATTACGACTGGGTCTATAAAGTGATGAAAGCATGCATTAGTTTGACGCTTAGTGATTTTTTAGCACAGAGAAAGATACAAGTGTGTTCTCTAGACATAATTGTGTGAAGAAGAGAGAGAGTGTTCAAATCAGATAAATGATGACACCACCAAAGTTTGGCACTCCAGGATAGTACGTATGAGTTACTCGACAAGAACAAAGGAGGAAGGAAAAGATGAGGGAGCCAGAGATCTTCGTCGAGCTTGAATATGCCACTAATTCTGAGACAAAGACAATCATCTCGATAGGGGTTGAGGAGGAAAAATCGACAATGGCACAAGGAGAAGTAGGTCATATTTATGGGACTCGAGACGATGTTCCAAATCCTAATCCTGAAACATCAGATAAACCTGATGAAATGACGGGTTAGGAAGAAGAGGAGGTGTTGGTATAGGACATCACCAACCAACCAGACTTCGAAGGGGAAGACAATGACACAAAAACTGCAGAGGCAGACCCATTTTCTATCGAGCAGAAAAGAACGGCACAGGAAACCACAAACATTACACTTCCATACCTCCCATATGCAGTGGTCAGTTTGGAAGACATGCTCAGAAACATACCTAAACTTAGGTACTTGGAACATGATGTGCACGATGAAACCAAATTCCTAGATTTGGCCGAGGAAGCCTACCTAGAAAACACAGGGGAAATTGGACCCCTAAGCAAACCAATAATGGATCTCTCATAGTGGATAACAGGGCTTTACAACTCTCAAATAATGAACCTCCTAGACATACTGCACTTTGGGCACAGTAAAAAAATTGGGATTTTCATCAAACAATTGCTAGCCTGGGTACATGGTGGGATCCTTTGGATGGATAGGACGGTACATCTTGATGTGGAATTGATCTCCAAGATTACGGGATTACCTACATTAGGCGCATAGGCAAAGGAGTACTTGGGCAAGAAGGCACGCGAGAAGGATATCACTGAGCTGGTAAAATCTCAATTTGGCACTAGCAGGGGAAACACTAGGGAAATTATGCTCAAAGATATCAATGACAGTGAGACAAGGTTCTCCAACAAACTCATGGATTTCAAACTGCTGAGGAAGTGCACAAAATAAGAGGCTCCAGTAGGAGTCATCACAATAGCCGTGCAGTGTGCGAAGGAAGTAATGTTCAGTTGGGCATTGTACCTCTTGAACTAGTTGGTGATTGACTGTAGAGATGTGTAGGATAATGCAATTGATTTCCATTATTATTGGCTCATCATTCTCATAGCTTTGGATGGATGACAGGAGCCAAAGTTTCAAGCCTTTCTAGATAGGAAAGGAAAGTGTTATGTAACCAGATATGAGTCCCTCTTACATGCTAAAGACAATAAAAATTAGCAGGAAAATAACACAGTATTTGCAATGCTGCAAGAAGAGATACAACAACACACAACCAATGTGTGGCACATTCTTGTGGAGATGGTACAAGAAACTGAAGGGATGGTTAGGTTTAAGGAATTCAGGCACCACATGTGGATCCAAGGCGTAAGAGATCCAAAGAAGGCATGGCTAGAGATGCAAGCCATGCCGTAGAGGCACACAAAGAAGAGATCATGGAAAAACTCATTGAATTCCATGAAATTATACAACAATTATAGAGTCGCGCAGTACCATACTATGTAGTTAAATTATGAGCTTGATTTCTTATGTGGATTAATTCTTTTATTTTTTCAACACTTTGATTCCATCTTAATACACTTCAACAATACCAAATCATAACCGAATAACAATAATTATGTATATAAGTAAGCATGCACATCAACAACACATATACCCCGGGGAAACCCTTTACAGGGAGAAAAACCCCAACAAACGATATTCCTTTATTGCATTAATAATGTAAGATAACTTACAAATATCCACCATGAATGTTCTGATCTTAAAAAGCTTTCCAAGATGACTCTGACTTGACAAAGACCTAAGAGACCTTGCTGAAATACACCTCTAATATGCTACCTCTATTGTTGATATACAACATTGATATGCTGCTAATATATGCCTCTGATATGAAACCTCTATTGCTGATATACAACACTAATATGTTGTTGATATATGCCTCTAATATGCAGCCTCTATTTCTTATATACAACACTGATATGCTTCTTTGGTATGCTACCTCTTTATCATTGATATGCTCCACTATAACCTGCATATAAAATTTGTGTTGAAGAGAGGGGTCAACCTTTGCTTATATAGGCTGAAGAGGAGAAGAGGAGAGACTTGAAATAGTAACCTGTTTGCATGCTTTAATCATAACTCAGCTTCATACTTTATTTCGAACTTAGAACTAGACTTGAGACTGGTATACTTTAGTTCGAAAAGAGAACTAGACTTGAGACTTCAGTTTCAACTCAGCTTTACACTTTAGTTTGAAAATAGCACTAGACTTGAGACTGGTATACCTTAGTTTGAAAATAAAACTAGACTTGAGACTTCAGTTACAACTCAACATTACACTTTAGTTCAAAAATAGAATTAGACTTAAGACTTCAGTTGCAACTCAGCATTACACTTTAGTTCAAAAATAGAACTAGACTTAAGACTTCAGTTACAGCTCAACATTACACTTTAGTTCTAAAATAGAACTAGACTTAAGACTTCAGTTACAACTCAACATTAAACTTTAGTTCTAAAATAGAACTAGACTTAAGACTTCTGTTACAACTCGACTCTTTACAAGGCAATTCAAAATTCTCTTCATGGTGGATAATGTTAGACGTGCCAATGCACTAGATAAATACATTTATATCATTTGCAATATTAGGAATATCATTTGTTTCTAGCTCATAGGAATTTTATATTCAACCTAAATTTTGCTAGATGCCTTGAATTTTTCTCATGGCTCACAAGGCTTGATTAGGCTCACAAAGGTTGTATGTTCCACCTAAATTTTGCACTAATTTGTCTATGCTCACAGAGGTTGTATGTTCGCCCTGAATTTTGCATAAGACTGTCTATGCTCACAGAGGTTGTACATTCCCCCTGAATTTTGCATTAGAATCACATAGCATCTTGTTCATCCTGACTTTTGGTTTGACTCACAGAGGTTGTACGTTCCCCCTGGCTTTTTTCAATACCTCACAAGACTGCTTTATTCTCCAAATCTCCCTATCTAGCCTTAGGGTGGCCCATATGGCCTCTCATTGGAGAATGGTTGTTGATGTTGCCAAATTTAACATAAGTCATGCTCAGAAACGTACCTAAACTTAGGTACTTGGAACACGATGTGCGCGATGCAACCAAATTCCTAGATTTGGACGAGGAAGCCTACCTAGAAAACACAGGGGAAATTGGACCCCTAGGAAAACCAATAATGGATCTCGCGTAGTGGATAACAGGGCTTTACAACTCTCGGATAATGAACCTCCTAGACATATCACACTTTAGGCATGGTAAAAACTTTGGGATTTTCATCAAATAGTTGTTAGCCTAGGTACATGGTGGAATCCTTTGGGTGGATAGGATGGTACAAGTTGAGTTGGAATTGATCTCCAATATTATGGGATTACCTGCATTAGGTGCACAACCAGAGGAGTACTTGGACAAGAAGGCACGCAAGAAGGATATCACTGAGCTGGTAAAATCCCAATTTGGCACCAACAAGGGAAACACTAGGGGCATTGTGCTCAGAGATATCAATGAAAATGTGACAAGGTTCGCCAACAATATCATGGATTTCAAATTTCCGAGGAAGTGCACAAAATAAGAGGCTCCAACATGAGTCATCATAGTAGTCGCGCAGTGTGTGAAGGCAGTAATTTTTAGTTGGGCGTTGTACCTCCTGAACTAGTTTTTGATCGACTGCATAGATGTGCAGGATAATGCAACTGAGTTCCATTATTATTATCTCATCATTCTCATAGCTTTGGCAGGATGGAAAGATCCAAAGTTTCCATCCTTTCTGGATAGGAAATGAAAGTGCTATGTAGCCAAATATGAGTCCCTCTGACAGGCTAAAGACAATAAAAATTTGTAGGAAAATAACACAGTATTTGTGATGTTGCTAGAAGATATAAAACAACACACAACCAATGTGTGGAACATTCCTATGGAGATGGTACAAGAAATTGAATGGATGGTTAGGTTTAAGTCATCCAGGCACCACATGTGGATCCAGGGAGCAAGGGATCCAAAGAAGGCATGGTTAGAGATGCAAGCCATGCCGTAGAGGCACAAAGAGAAGAGATCATGGAAAAAATCATAGAATTCCATGAAATTATACAATGATTATAGAGTCATGAATTACCACAGGACACAATGTAGAAAAATGAAAAGACACAACAACCCCCTGTGCAAAAATAAGAAGATGAGACAGTTAAACTAGTAGTACAAGGCATGGATACATTCACAGTAAAACAAAAAATGGTCAAAATGGATCAACAGACTGCACAGAAACCCATGGGAGAAATTGACCAATTTGAGGTAGGTATGGCGAAGATACCCACGAAATAACTATATGGACTTTGGGCTAGTATAATGAAATAAGTACAATCCAGATCCCATGCCGATGCCACTAATTTGGAGGTGGGTAGGGGAGTTACAAAAATGTTACAAATCACCTGCGAATAATTAACCTCTGAGAAAGAAGAGGGGAAAGAACACGTTGACAAGCTAGAACAAGGGATAAAAATGGTTTATAACTGCACGTTTTCTTTCCCCTAAAAGGAAAGTTTGTTCCTGGAATATGACAAATTTGAGAAGAAAGTAATGTTTAGAGGTTGATTGAAATTTGTACATATTATTTTCGGACTCATAAAGCTAAAAAGCATATATATATAAATCAAAAATAAATCTGGCTCCTAAGAAAGTTTATACTCGATCTCATCCAGACCCAGAACCTGCGATAGTGACAGATAACCCAGAACAATTACTCAGGAAGAAGACCGTAGCTGAAAGCTCAGTAAGTCATACTCCCTTGCATAAGTCCCTTTCCTTTTCAGGGGAACCCATTACCTTTCAAAACCCTGACTTTTACACCTTTTCCCAACAAAGCCTTATTAGAACATGGTCTGATAGTTTCGTGACTGGAATAATTTTTGACTCAACCGTTTTACAACCCCGAACCCCTAAAGTTCTGTCTCCCACTGCTAAACCGAAAGTCACTCCCTCAATGTGATCCAGTCCCTCCTCGTCCTTGTCTTTAGCCACTACCCCACCAATCATCCAGTCTGTTATCCCACCTCCTCCACACATCATGGTAGCTTGATATGCTCCCTTGGTGTTGGCTGCGCCTCTTCATGCCATGTCCCAAGACTATCAAATGATACTTCCACAGTTCGATGCAACAGGACCTTTGAGCGCACAACAACATGTAGATAAAATGAATGATTATTATGATCTGCATGAAGTAGATGAAGCTGACGTTCAAATGAGATTGTTTGCCCAAAGTTTGATAGGTGATGTTAAAAAATGGTACAAAGGATTGCGCGCCGCCTCAGTCCTTGACCTTAGCGCATTCCGAAGGATTTTTTTGGACAGATGGGAGGTAAAGAAAAACTCTCTGCAAATTTTGTCAGAATAGGAAAATATTAGAAGAAATCAAGGTGAAGCAGTGCAAGATTACTGCACTCGTTTCAACAACTTGTATAACGCAATCCTAGCTGAAATCAAACCTCCACAGGGTTTGGCATTGATAAAATTCCCCGATGGTTTTGACGCTGACATGTCATACCAACTAAGGGAAAGAAATTCTACCACCCTGGAAGACATGTAGAAAAGTGCAATAAGTGTAGAGGCCAATTTGTTGGCAAAAAGGGCACGTCAGAGGTCAGAGAGGAGAGTCATAATTAAAGAAGAACCTTCCACGTCGACCTCAGATTCCAAATTGGATTCTTTGGCCAGAGCAATGGAAAGAATGATGGAAAGACTTACTGTGTCAGGCCGAAATCCTCCAAGAGAAAATCCACCAGCTCCTCAGGTTCGAAATCCTAGCTTTAGGAGAAACCCTCCTCAAATCAGACAGAGAGATCCTAGGGATAAAAGAGAGAAGAGGGGTCCAGATCAACAGATCAGACCTCCCCTATAAGAAAATTATGCTGATGAAGAGGAGGAAGTGATCGAGGAACTGGAGGATACTCATATAAATCTCATGGGAATTCACGATAACGAAGCTATTTTCCTTACCCAAGAAGAGCAAGAACTTTTTCTTCTCAATCAAACAAAAGTAAGTGAAGAAGCCGAAGATGCAGAACATCAGGCGTTTGAAAATGCCATTTTGGAGGTACACTGGCAGTATAATCTGAGGAGTAAAAAGACAGAGAGGAGTTTCCCAAAAATGACGATTGAAACAAAGAAGGTAGTTGAAACCAAGAAGGCCTCTGAGCCATCTGCTGAGAAGATTCCTGAGAAGAGTACTGTCAAAGTTCCTATGAAGGAAAACCTTACTATTCTGAGAAGATCATCACAGCCCAAGGTTTCACCTACTACTCCACCCAGTACTTCTGGCCAGAAGAGTGTGGCGGAAAAACCAGAATTGATGAGCCAAAGAAAAGCTCCTACACCATTCATCCTTGAGGGGGAATTAGCCAAAGTAAAAATTCCCATCCCACTTTCAAAGTTGATGAACAAAGATGTTTATCATTCATAGGTGATTAAAGCACTGGCCATTGAACCTAACATAGGCACGAAGGCCTTAACCATTGGATTAGCGAATCATTCAGATACCGTGAACCTTACAGATGATCAACTCGAACTTCTGTTCGGACCTGAAGTAGATGGTCGAGATGATACTGGTGAGGTCGCTCCTTTTTACATCAGTCTAAACATACATGACCTGATCTTGCATAATGCTATGCTAGATTCGGGTGCTTCCCACAATTTGATGCCTAAAGCACTAATGGAGAAATTAGGATTGGAGGTCACTAGACCTTACAAGGATTTACACTCATTCGACTCCAATAAAGTTAGATGTGTTGGTTTGATCAAGGACCTATGCATCACCTTGGTTCAGATTCCTGCGAAGAGCATGGTAATGGATGTGGTAGTTGCAGACATCCCTCTGAAGTATGGAATGTTGCTATCCCAGTCTTGGGTGGCTAAGTTGAAAGGAACCCTGCAGCTAGATATGTCTTATGCCACTATTCCAGTTTTCGGGCAACAAAGAAGGCTATACAGAGAAACATTGATGAAGTACATGGTCAGTAGCCAAGAAAAACCACACAACTATCCCCTCTACTCTGTGCATTTTGACTTGGATTCTTTTATCTTGTACAATGATGGTGATACGGAAGAGCAAGATACTCAGCTGGCAAAATATACATCTAGTCAAAGAAACCATTGATGTAGCAAGGATGAAAAACATGATAACTGAAGAGTTACCGACAGATTTCTGGAGCATGGATTTTGATGGAGCAGTAAACAAAGAAGGAGTTGGAGCAGGATTCTGGCTGCATAATCACAGAAACAGGTATTCAGAAAACCATTCTTACAAATTAAATTTCCAATGCACTAACAATATTGTCGAGTATGAATCCTTGATGCTCGGTCTGAAGCTTTTGAAAAGAGTTGGTGCTAAACAGATTATGGTAAGAGGTGATTCTGAGTTGATAATCAAGCAAATCAAAGGTGAGTATGCTGTGAAACACCCACGTCTTAGAGCTTATAGGAATGTCGTTCTTGATTCCCTTGGATGTTTCACTGAAGTTGACTTGTAGGTAATGCCGAGGGGACAAAACATTCGTGCGGACGATTTCGCTACGTCAGCAGCCTCGTGTAAGATTCCTTTCCGCTCGACTCGCCCATACACGGTGGAGGTAAAATGCAGACCAACCGTTCCCGACAATATCAGGTACTGGTAAGTGTTTGGAAATGATGATCAAATCGAGGACTTTCTGCAGTGTAAAAACGATTTTGAATGTACAAATATAGATTTAGAGAACGAAGATGAGAATGTAAATAGATCAAAGTTTGAAATTGATAGTGTAAATTGTTAAGAACCAAACATCAATATAGCATGGAAAAACCTCAGGAAAAGTACTCAATGCCTTGAAACAGAGATAATTTCAAATAATAAGCCTCTTCGAGGGGGCAACCTCCTTTTACCCCATTTAAATTTTCAAGTCCCAGATGATTCAAAATGAAAATGTCTCCTTGGTATATATAGGAGACTAGGAGGTATAACTACAAATAATGGCCTAAAGCCGACATCATTAAAATAACATTACTAATCTAAATTACAACTAATGGCCTAAAGCCGACATAAATAAAATAGCATTACTAATCTAATATGCCCCAATTAAGGGGTAATGAGCCAATATTAGGGCTTAACATGCTCCTCCCCTTGAGACAAGTGTTATCCACAACGCTTGAGTAACTCTGGATGCTTCTGTATAAAAGACTCATCTTCCCAAGTGGAATCTTCAGCCGGTAGTTTCCTCCATTTAATGAGATACTCTGAAATGGATCTATTGCTTAGTTGGTGAATTCTTGTGTCAGTGATGGCTTCAGGCTCCAATATGATTTTTCCTTCCTCGTCAAGTTTTGGCAATATAGTTTGAACTGGGATCTTGTCACCTATAACCTTCTTTAAGCATGAAACATGGAAAACTGGGTGTACTCGTGAAGATGCAGGCAGCTCCAATTTGTAT
>JASDQU010237812.1:18209-28315 GCA_032191745.1 Picea mariana | reverse complement strand
GGTGAATATATTATTGGGAATAGTGCACTTGGGGACAAAGTAGAGGAACCCAAGTGAGGTTCATGGAGCAACGCCAACAAAGTTCAGGTTGTAACCTTCAATTTTGTTATTAATAAAAGAGAAAATTTCTTGTCCCATATCTTTATTTCTATGTGTTTGTGCTTATGAATGTTTTCATGAATAACTAACTCTTTAGATAATCTTGATATTTAAGCATATGTTCTCCTAGTTTGTTTTGTAGAATGTTTTTAGGCCAGCTTTGGGAGGAGGATTGCAGTCTTGGAATGGCCAACAATCAGAAGGAATCAACATCAGCCATAAGGAATTAAGGTACGTGTTTCTATATTATTTCTCTTACCTTAGTTATCATAAGATTGTGTTTGGTTTGGGGTAGAATATAACATTTTCTTTCTTTTAGGTTGTCAAGGCTCTGCCTAGTCGCTAGACCCAGATTAGGGGGATTTTCCCCATACCAAGGCCAATAGGCCTAGAGATTAGATTAGAGTTGGACATTATGTGTGTCGAGGACACCCTTTTTTGTATCTCCCATATGTATTGAGGGCATAATCCCAATGGTGTATTATTGACACTTTTGAGGCCCGTGGCCCACATTTTTGTAATGTGACATTATTTTGGAGATATTATATATATACATATTTTTTCCTTATGGAGTAAACATATTTTGTACAAATGTATTTACATGTGAGTGTATGTGTGTGCTTTTATATTTATGTGTGTGAAAGATGCCAATCTAATACATCATTAGCCAATGCATCAGTTAATTAGTTAGAGCTCCTTGGAACATGAATATATGTAATATAATCAAAATAACGTTCTAAGAGATGTACCCTAAGGAATCGTCGGTGAAGGGTGGAATTGTAAATGTGGTACACTCCATTTAACTGCAACACTACCAGTTGAGCATATAGATGAACCCGAAGGTGAGAAATACCATGTGACAATGCATCACATAATAGTTCTATTAAAACACTATGCTCGACAAAATTATTCGTTGCTTCGCCTAAACAAGCACCTCCAGAATATACCAAATGATCAGTGGGTGTGAATATCACCCAATATGTGGAAGCAAGCCTCTGATTGTGTCAGCTAGCACTATCTGCAAACCCCCCAAAAAACTTAGATTCACTTGACATTTTCCACAATGAAAAAAACACAATAAACTACACGTCCATAAAACAAAAAAGATACAAAAATGTATAAATAAAACTATACATTATATGAAAGAACTCACACTTAGGTTGTAAATGTGTTGAACCTGCACAAAATAGATCTAGTTAAACAATAATACACACATTTGCAGAGAGAATTGGAGAAAGAAGAAGAAGGAGAGAAAGAATGAAAGAATTATCATTAACTATTTCCACACTCAAAGAGTGAATAATTTACAATAGATATAGGATACATGAGTAACTAATGAGCCATAGTGGTGATCTAGAGTGATATGGACACACACCAACAGTTATGAGAGTAAATTGCCACCTATTCTGAATTAACTAGTGTATCAGTCTTCAGTTAACTGATTGAAACAGAGTGTAGTGAGGAGTAGATCAAGGAATCAAGGGTAATGCTCCAGTCTGGTGATGAAACCAAGGCTAATGCGCATTATCATGGTGATGATACCAATGTTGCATGGTGACAAAACCAATGTAACATCTAGACTCAACTCACCTAGTCAAACTGAAGTGTCAACTGAAGATATTCTCCTTAGAGGAATATTCTTCCTAAAATATAGGAGACTGAATAATGAATAATAAACAAGGAAAAACCTTAGGAAAAATAAATCCTAGGTGTGTGTGAAGTAACTCCAACACCCCCCCTCTGAATATCACTATGGTGAAAATAAAGAATGGGCCTCGACAACGAGGCCATGTTAGGTACCGAAATACAAAAGATACACTGAAATAAATGAGGAAAGAGGGAAAACCTCATGGGAAACCCCCCCCTCAAATTACAATGCATAAAAAAAAATGAGAAGGAACAAAAAATAGTTGCTAAGTAACCCTATCCTTCACTCCATGAAGACCTCACAACTGTGCAATTTTGTGATCATTGAAGATTTTGTTGAATATGTAGATGTCTGCATGGATCTGATGAAGTAGATGCACCATTGAGATGTCCACACATATCCACTTTCTCTTCTTGTAATGAAAAATATCCAAATAAAGTTTGGATGAAATTTTGAAAACCGTGCGACCGTTTCTGAAAAAATGCTGAAATTTTGTTGATTTTAAAAAGATCCCAACTTCACTTTCCAAACTTCGTTTCAGACAATTTTTTTTTATAAATTGGATATTTTCCCAAGAGGAATTCAAATATACAATTTGTTTCTAAAAATTTTGCTTAGAAAATATCAGAATGGAGTCTGATGTGCTTGGCTCCCTTTTTGTCTCCTAAGATGCATGCATTGCACATGGAAAAGTGTCTACATGTGACTCTTGAGATGAATGCCATATATCTTCCACATGAATTTCAGAAAACAATTCTGAAATGGAGTAGAAATCATATTCAATTAATGGAATACAAATTTGTGCAAATACTTTTGTAGAAGACTCTTCATAATAAGAGGCTTGATCTTTTGATGGCTTCTCTTCTGGCTCTATCTGTTCAACCTCCTGCATGAAATATTCACAATCTTCTTTATTTCCAATTTCCAAATAGAACCTCCAATCTGGTCCATAATTCATTTGGAGTTGATTCTTGTGATTCGTCATATACTTTATGGAAAAGTTCGGGAGAAACAAACATGCAAATACTTCCTATGGCTATATCTTGTCTATTGAGAAAGTCATTTTTCTCATCGGCAAAATCAGTCTCTACTTCCGTTTCCATAGTTATTTGGTACAAGCCTCTGCATATGAAATGAAGAAAATTTTTTGGCTTCCATTCCAAACAGTTATGAGGCATGAGAAGTATTGTCAATGAGTAAAACATAGATTCCATCTTTTCTGCATTCTTCAATCTTTAGTACCTGGAAAAATAATTTGGTGTAGATTTTGCTTAGCAGCCTGTCGGCTCTGATACCATTTAAATGTGTTTAACCTACACAAAATAGATCCATCTAAACAATAATACACACATTTGCAGAGAGAATTGGAGAAATAAGAAGGAGAGAAAGAATGAAAGAATTATCATTAACCGTTTCCACACTCAAAGAGCGAATAATTTAGAATATATATAGGATACATGAGTAACTAATGAGCCATAGTGGTGATCTAGAATGATTTGGACACACACCAACAATTACAGGAGTAAATTGCCACCTATTTTGAGTTAACTAGTCTATCGGTCTTCAGTTAACTGATTGAAACAAAGTGTAGTGAGGAGTAGATCAAGGAATCAAGGGTAATGCTCCAGTTTGGTGATGAAACCAAGGCTAATGCGCATTATCATGGTAATGATACCAATGTTGCATGGTGACAAAACCAATGCAACATCTAGACTTAACTTACCTAGTCAAACTGAAGTGTCAACTGAAGAGAATATTCTCCCTAGAGGAATATTCTTCCTAAAATATAGGAGACTGAATAATGACTAATAAACAAGGAAAAACCTTAGGAAAAATAAATCCTAGGTGTGTGTGAAGTAACTCCAACATAGGTGACCAACCTAAGCATAATACTTCTTAAGGTAGAGCCCATTTATAGACTCAAACAAAGTGTTGCCTTTGAATTCAATCGATTGATAAGCACATTTTTCTATGACTTTCTTAACAATGAACGCTCTGAACCACATGGGTTTAAATTTTCCTACCCCCAAGGGATCTTTATCTTGGTCATAGAACAAGACAAGATATCTTTCGGAGAAAACTCTAGGGTGGACCGACCAATCCTATTGAAACTTGAAATGTTGTTTGTGAGCCTCTTTGGCCAAGGTTTCATATTGACACTGCTATCGAGCTACTCGAGATAGAGGAGACACTCTTCAAGTGTAGTGGTGTCGCACAGTAATTCCATTGCCAACTTAAGAGAGGGAATATGGATTCTATGGGAAATACTTCCTGCATCCCATAAATGAGTTGGAAAGGAGAGAAAACAATAGCATTATTGACTAAAGTTGAATACACCCAAAGTGTTGAGTACAACATCAAATGCCAATTCGTCATGGACAAATTGATTGTCTGTTGGAGAATAGTCTTGAGAGATTTATTAATAGTCTCCACCTGAACATTCACCTATGGATAGTATCGTGACAGATTTTCTTTCTTAAACCTAAGTTTTGATGTTAACTCAACCATCATCTTATTCTGGAAGTGACTACCATGGTCTGTGACAATATCCTTCGGTATACCAAACCTAGCTATAATCTAGTTAAAAATGAAAAGCACAACTGTTTCCCTATCATTACTAAATGTTGGCATCGATTCAATGCACTTAGTGAAATATTCTACTATCAAGATGATATAATGATTCCCCCTAGAAGAAGTTGGGTGGCATGTAGTGAAATCAATCTGCCAATTAGTGAAGGGGCCAACAACAATAACAATAAACATGGGAGTAGGGTGTTCCCACATCTTTCGAGAGAATATCTAACATGGATGACACTTATTAACCACTTCTACACAATCTTTGATCAACGAGGGATAGAAGTAACCAACGCGAATAATTTTCTAGGTTGTTTCCCACTGAGACAAGTGACCGCCACATGCTTCAGCTTGAAAGTCATTCAACACAAGCTCTGCCTCTTCATGAGTCAGAAAACAATGGAGAACACAATCCACTCCTCGACAATACAAGGTATCATCGATGATAATATAATTCCACGCTTGATGGAATAGTCGTTGACGCTCATAAGGAGAAGCAGAGGAAGGGAACTTCAAAGTCTGTATATACACAAGTATATATCCATACCAAGGGTCTGAAGATGAAATAAGGAAGAAATACTCATTGATTAATGATTCTTTGGGAAAATTGTTACCACTCTCAACTGAAAGTTCCAAAATTAGCTTAGTAAATACCAAATACTTCTTAGACTTTGCCGAAACAAAGTCCAAATCGAATTCTTAAAGAATGACTATCCATTGACTAATCTTCCCACCGATGACCTGTCACATCAACACATATTGAAAAGGATTCAAGATGGCTAAGACAATGGTATTGCGAAGTAGAATGTAATTATGGAATTTTTGGACAACATGGACAACTGCCAAAGCCAGTTTCTCAACATGAGTGTAGTTGAGCTTTGGTTTGACTAAGCCTCGACTAAGGTAGTAGATGACATGTTCCTGGAGAGCGTCATCCTCCTGATCCAAGAGCATACCGATGGTTGAATCTGTTGTAGCCAAGTATAGCAAGAAATCCTTGCCATAATCGAGAGGACTGAGCAGAGGGGCAGACGTCAGGGCACTTTGCACCGCTGAACCACTTCATCCCAAAATAATGGGACCCATTTTTCAAGAGACACATAAACCCTTTAGGTATATTGACATAGTTGGAAACAAATCGCCGAAGAAAGTTAGCTTTCCCCTATAGACTCTAAAGCTGGGGGATTGTCCATGGGGGAGGAAACTGAACTATTTCCTCAACCTTGAGAGGATTTACCATGATCCCTTTAGTGACACGATAAAACATAAAAAAACGTCCCGATTTTACACAAAAACCACACTTGTTCTGATTTAGGAAAATCCGATAGTAGCGTCACCTCTAAAAAATAATCCATAGGTGGGTGGGATGATCATATCTCTTATGAGAATGACTCCATATCATCAATATATGCCTTGACTATATGCTTGAGGTCATGGAAGGAGAACAACCTGGCCCACTAAAAAGTAGCTACATCATTTTTTAGGCCAAAAGGAATTTTTTGATATGCAAGCGTACCCAAAGGACATATGAAATTAGTCTGATGTTGATCCTCGAGTTTGATCTAAATCTGGTTGTACCCAGAAAAACCATCCATAAAATAAAAGACTTCACATCCCGCACATTCATTGATAATCTGGTCAATGAATGGGTTTGGAAAATTACCTTTCGAGCAAGCTTTATTCAGATCACAAAATTCCATGCACACATGAATCATATCTTGTTTTTTGTTGATAGTAACAGGGTTGGACACCCATTCCATCAATTGAACTGGATAGATGAAACCAAACTTAATTAGTTTCTCTATCTCAACCTTGATAGTTGATGGCTTGTGAGGATTGACTGGGTGAAGATTCTACCAAATAGTCTTAGAATTGCGGTAAGTCCTAATCTCGTGTTCGACTATACGAGTGTCAATGCCCGACATCTCCTCATAATACTAGGAAACAATTTCGCGGAAGTCTTTAAATAATTTAGTGTACACCTGAATATCCTCGGGGGAACTCCGATGAAAACATTTTCAGTGACTCCAGGGGTTTTAGAGATGTCAATTGGTATCATTTCAGCTATACTTTCCAGATTTTCCTCAACATAGATTCTGTTCATGGCTAGGGGGTTAACAGGACAAGTGGCATCTCCATTCATGGTCATGGTGAACTCTCCTTCTTCTACTCTCCTAAGCTTAGGTAAAAAATAAAATCTATGGTGAATATTGTCCCAAGGTCTATACGGCCCAGTCATTGCCTCTAAAATTTCCTCATCGAAGGGCAAGATCAATTACAAAGGATCGTGAGTAGTAAGAGATTCTTGAGCCCAAATATGATCGAAAACTAGATCTAGATCCTGAGGGGGAGCCAGATCAGGGATGGCCAAGGCTTTTTGAACAATGTTGTATGAAACCTTAGCAGCGGATAGGGGCATAACCATTCCAGGATTCCCTACCCCTTCCATCGAATCCGATAGGGAAGGTAAATTCCATAGGTCATTAAAATAACTTGATCAAAAAAAAGATACTTGAAAGATCGAAGCCTTAGGCTGATCAGGGACAACCAAAATAAACTTGAAATCATTCGAAGGTGGTGGGTAATCAAAAGTTCCCATTATATATGGAAACAATATGGAACCTAAGTTGACGGTACCTGGGTGTTGGTTGTCAATCATCGGGACTGTGGATTCTCTCGATGAAGGGTCAAGACGAGAGAAGGATAAATGATCAACGATTATGATCCTGCCTTCATGAGGAAAACGTAAGACCCAAAAAAGGATGGATACAACTGCTGTCATTGTGTAGGTCCAACTTCATCCTAACAAAATATTGTAGTCGGGAGGCACACAATTTTTCCCTCCAACTGCATGGTGAAGGAGGGGATTATTCCATGTGGTTTGAAAGAGTGGCCTTCAAATGTATTTAACAATGTCAATGATGGAGAAAACTCGGGTTGACCAATAGCCTTCCAACATGCCAACAACATAATGCAAGTTGAGTCACCCTCGTCCACCACCATGCGAAAAATATTCCATGTCAACAAATTCATGGAATAAACCACTACTCTCTTGAAAGCAACATGGTGAGGAAAACAAGGTTTATAATTGGTAGGGTAAAAAACAATAGTTCCTAATTTAGCTGTCTAAGCAACACCCAAGGTAGAAAACAATGCTTTTCTTTGTGAGAGAAAACTATGGAGAACTTCCAGAGTTGACATCGCACAAGGATTTTGTGCCAGATCCTCCATGATGGAGTAGTTCTAAGTAGATGTTGCGTTCATATTGTGAGAATCTATATTAAACACACCTTTAGGGATGTGAGTCATAGTTTCTCCCACAATATTCTCAATATGAAGAGGAGGCGGTGGGTTGGAAGCTTCTTTACCCTTGTCAGCAAATTCCAACATTCTCTAATCATGAGCCCTGGTCTGAATATGAGCATCTAATCTCATCATGCTATGTTTGCGACTCCATTATTAGCATTAAGTGTGGGGGATCTCTCATTTCCCCTAGGCACACTCGTGGATGAGGAATCTTGTACCATATTTTTCCCTTGTGGAAAAGGGTTGGTTAATAGAACATTTTTTTGTTGTGCCAAAAGATTTTGGGATTCCTCAAGTTGAGGGCATTGGTGATTCAAGTGATCATCCGTGCAAAGCTTACATAGAAACTTCACCTTCTTCTTCTCGTTTTTACCCTTGCCAACATTGTTGGAAGCCTTTTTATCCCCCTTACCCTTATTTCCCTTATCTTTCCTTTTTCCCTTGGGTTGTTGGTTACATTTGGAATTCGTTGACTACACACTATGTACTTCCTACGTTTGGGTTGTGGGACCAGTCGAACCAGGAGTCTGGCTAGCCATAGTCTATTGGATCGATAAATATTGCAACTGGTTAATCAATTGATATGTGGACTTACTTTGTGCTGAGGCTACTATGCCATCGACATGAGGCCCATACTTCAGTTTGGTTTTGTCAAAATTCGATCATGGTGCATCTAGGAGAATCTCGTACAACATACTAGAATGAGAATAAATCAATTCTAGTTGTTGGGCTCTCATAATGGCCTCTTCTTTGGAGAACACCCTAGAAGTCGCACTATCTTTGGAGACACAAGGAACCAAGGACTTCAAGAACCACTCGAGAAAACATGCGGGAGGGACCTTCACTTTGATCAAGCTCTTTCGACGACACCATTCTCAGATGTGATCAGAGATGTGGACGACCTTTGTATTCTTGAAGTTGGCCATCAACTCAATGCTGACATCGTATCTCGCGGGTAACTGGAAATGGTTTAAGAAAACCATTTCCAGGTCATTAAAGTAAGAAAACTTTGAGAGATTGAGCTCAATATACCATTCCAAATTTTGGTATGTCTAAGGGAAACTTAGTTGGAATAGGAGGCCAACGTGGATCATGATAGATCAGATCATTCAATGACCTTGACAAATCTAGCAAATGAAGAGTTTCCAAGAAAGGTAATCTAGGTTGCTGTGGATTCAAAGGAAAAGAGGAACCTAGATTATGACTGGCACCGGGTTTTCAGGAAAAGTTTTCTTCTTTTCGAGGCTTCTGGTAAAAACCATGGTGTCCTTAGGCAATATAAGGAGTTTACTCATTATTCTGCATCATTGATGGATTCACATAATTCTATGACATACCTTGTGTAGGGATTTATCCATGCATGGTATTCCAAGGACCTTGGTTGGGGATTCCCCCAGTTGATCTTTCCGGCATAAGTACTGAACCTTTCCTGGGATTGCACTGAACATGGGAGGGGTTTCCCTAGATCGACATCCCTTGTGAAGGAAAAGATCCCTACTAGGGATTTCCAAGACCTTGAGAGGAGATAGCTCCTGTCGTCACTCCCTATGAAGAAACAAAGCCTTTCATAGGGTTGGGTTGATTAAAGAAGGGGTTCCCCCCTGACGAAAAAGAAGATGAAGAGAAAGCATTGTTTCCGAAAGACCCAAACAAAGAGAAAGGCATAGATCCAACCAAAGCCATATAGGACTTGGGCCCATGACTCCCCCCAATTAACAAGATGGAATTGATATTAAACCCGGATGGTTGCTGGAAAGCACCTCCAAGCAAGGGGGATGGAGGAGGGATATGACCCCCACTGTAATGGATATCATTAAACGAAGCAGTGGTTCCCATGAAGGATTCTTGCAAGGGAGCATTATAAATCTCTGCCCCTAGACCAATATTCTATAGAGTAGCATAAGTTAAAGTTGAGCTTGAGTTGAAACCTAACATCCCGTATGAAAAAAGAGTGCTACACATCTTCTGTATATAAGGAACAATGGTCGTAGTCATTGTGGGGACTGTGCCACTGTGAGAAGTTGTAGGTGTATAGTGAGTAGTATTCCATGTAGGTGAAAGTGGGGGAGGGAGCACGATGCCCTCCTCTAGTCGCGCTGAGATGGGAGTATGAGGACTCCCAGAAGAGGTAGCATTAGTTTCTTCCATCGCCAATCATCTAACAACATGACGATAATGTGAAGTCACCTCAGGAGGGTCTACCTAAACAAGGATTGGAGCTGATAAATCAGTGATCAGAGGGTTTGTGGGCCTGAAGTCTTCAGCTTGGAGGTAAGAAATGATAGACTCCTCTGGTGCAAGTGTATCTTCTTTAGGAACAGGCTCAAGCACAACTTCTTGTATCCCGATCACTTAAAAAGAACCCTCTTGATCTATCCTTCACCTCAGTGATGGTGGATGATCCAAATGGATCTAGGGGACATCACAAAAGTTTCAGAAGTTTTCCAGGAGACTCAGAATGGCCTCAGCAGGTAGAGAA
>JASDQU010237810.1:0-16877 GCA_032191745.1 Picea mariana | reverse complement strand
GAATCTAGGGACACCTAGGAGTAAAAATAGGAGTAACTCTAGGTGGGTGAGGGAAATAAGACAATTTAATAAATTAAAGAGAATAGTTAATGGAGAAACGTGGGGGATGAATGACACTTGTACGACAGAGAATTTTTAGAGGATTTTCATTAAAACTTAAATTAAAAGAGATTTCGGGAAAGTTTGGAAGTTCTAAAACTCTATAAAATAAAGGGAAGAGAAGGAAGAAGGGCATTGGTTGTTAGCGTAACGTTACGTTGTCGGATTTGTGACTTGACTGATTTCTTGTGGGGATTTGGGATTTCCTAGCTCGGATAGGAGTGGTATCTCGGCCTTGCGAGGTAAGTTGGGAGCTAGACGTACCATCTAGATAGTGTGTGGCCCCTTTGCGGCTCGAGGGGCTAAGGGGGAAGCAGAGTACCCCTAGCGATTGGCTGGGAGGTACCGGTGAGGTCTCGACGGTCGGCGAGCAGGAGCGTCACGGAGCACAAGCGCGGGACAGCGTCTTTGGGTCATTGTCGTTGGTCACAGGTACACAAGCGCGTTTGTTTGTTTAAGAATAAAAGAAAAATTGTTTAAAAATTGTACAGGAATCCTTATGATGACGATTGATGTGTTGAATTTGGATCATCCCGCTTCCTTGTTGTTTGTTATCTGTGCCTAGACTGTTATAACCCATAGGATCCCTTCAATGTGTTATCCTTGGCTCTGGAATTCTCTTACTTTTGGCTGCAATTTCTTATTGGTGTTCTTTATTGTAAAAGATGAAAACTACTTGGCTTAAATCTGCATGGGTTTCCGTCAAATTGATTGGGTTTCCTTTCTGTTCTCCAGCGATTGTAATTGTGTTACGGTTATAAAATACTTCTTATTACTCGGTTGTTGCATGTTGGTATTTGATAAACGATATTTTATGACTCGGCGCTGCGGACCATCCTCGATTCTGTGCGATCTACAGCTGTGCCTTACCTTTGATGGGTCTGCGTTTTTATGTTTGCATTTCCATGCATTTCCGTGGAGGAATCCCACTCGATTCAACACCCATCTCTGCACCCTTTTTGTTTTTATTTCTCTGCGGATTTGTGAAGGTTACCCACGCAAATCTTGACCACATAACCTATGTGATTTGGTGATTACCTAACTCTGTGTTTGTGTTAATGATTCTCTGCGAACTGGGGAAGGTTACCCACGCGGTCTTCAACACAATTCTCTGCATTTTTTGGTGTGTAATTCGCTGAGTTGTTGGGCGTATGTATCTCTGCATTTTGCTGTTAGAATTTCTCTGCTTTTTTGTTTGGATATCACTGCGTTTTTTCTGTTATAAATGATTTGCGTTTTTGTGTTATATTTCCCTGGAGGATGCCCACAGTTTCCAACCATAACCTCTGCCTTTTTGTGTTGGTTTTTCGCTGAGTTTCTGGTGTATATTTTCTACGTTTTGGGGGTTGGTTTTCCTGTGCGATTTGGGGGAGGATACCTGCACAAAATCGCCCACATATCTCTACTTTTGCATTGTGTTTCCTCGACGAGTTGGGGGAGGATACCCTCACAGATATCGCCCATTTTTTCTCTATGGGTTCCTGATTTTCCTGAGTAACCATGGCGTGGTTTGTATAACCAGTTTTAATGCTTGATAATGTGTGCGGCTACAGCTGTAATCAATGTTGCTAGCGTAGTCACCCTTGCGTTTATAGCAATACACGGTTAAAGCGGGTAACAAATTTTAATTTGTTTTTTAAAAAAAAGGGGGTTCATCCTTAGTTAAATTTTGTTTTACATTTATATATATATAAATTCTACTGATTTACGATTCAAACTGTTTTTTTTAATTTTAAATAAATTTATCGTTTGCAATTCAAATAAATTTATTGTTGTACAACTGTTTACGGCGTTTATAAATCAATTGGTTCCCGCTTTACAATTTTTAATAAGGTGAGAAAATGAAGTATATCTACAATACCTTCACTCTTATACAATTGAGACTTATGCCAAGTCTGTTTCCTTTCTCATATCTCATCAAATCCTTATGATTTACAGGTGTAATTAAAAGACTTGATTTTCTGTGGAAAGGAAAGGAATATGGTTTTCATTAGGATCTTACTTTCAAAAAAAAATTGAAATAACGAAGATGAACAGAAAATTATTTTTGGGTGTAAATCAAGGAGCATGCTTTTCAGTTGAAATAAGGGTTATGATTTACAAAAAGAATTATGTCCACAATCTGATTTACAATGTGACTTTCATTATGATTTTTTTTATATGTGCATCCTCATTATTTTATTTGCAATGTTAGGTTAACGAAATGTAATATGATGGAATGTAATGAATCGCAATGTAATGTGTTGCTAGTGAAATGTAATGTAATGTTAAGGTAATGTATTGCAATGGAATCCTCAATGTTTGATCAATTTATTTAATAGATATATACATAGTGTAAATTTATTTAATAGGTATATGTATAGATGTATTTATGTAGTGTAAATTACTATAAATTTCAAAGATATATGTATAGGCTTCGTGAATGCAATGGAATCCTGTAATCCTCAATGTATGATCTATTTATTTAGTAGATAGTGCAAGTTCATCATAATGGTATTTAAGTCACATAACCATATAGTTATTTTTATTATTATAGTGTATTTCACTTAGTTTAAATCAAATTGCAAATTGTTACTCGCGCGCCTGTAAGAGAGGCATAAGAACGAGCGAATTGTATGGTTATAATAGAATGTATGCACCCTGAAATGGTAGAGGGGTGAGACAGATATAATTGATTTCCTTGCTCCATGATTTAGTCGATTCTTATTGTGCATCATGGTATATAGCTACAGTTAGATTAATGAATGATTAATTCCGCACCTTGAGTAAAGTAAATGACTACCTTGCTTCTTGAATTTAAATAAAGTTGATTTCTTGCGCACGCACTTATGTCGTTCCATTTGGATTTAGTAACCAATTTCTCTTGCACCATAGAAATTCATGTGATGCGTGTTGATTCATAGAACTTTATCGTGCAGCGATCGTCCTTGATGTTTGTTGATTTAGTTTATTTAGTTTGGTTTGGATGGAGTCGGGTGGGATGTAGACACCTCCATGTTCCTCAGAACAGTCGCCAGCCCTGAGACCTTAAATGGTTAAAATCGATGGGAACCTAGGCTTGAGCATTGCTTATGTGTCTTGGAGGTCCTAACCATTGCAGGGTAGGATGGATGGGTAGTCAGTCTTACTTATCGTCGATTGATCATCATTAAATGCATGTAGTTACTTGTTGTGCGTCTTATGTAGTCTTATTGCGTTCGTCGTGGTTTGCGTCTTGTTCGTCGTCGGGTGGCGATGCATAGTCGAATGTGTTTGTTTCCCTTGTACACGCGTGCACACACACAAAAAAAAAAATTGCACTTGTTATAAGAGGTTTGTCGTCGTAACAAGGAGGATCATTACAACAGTTGAATGATATCTCCTAAACCCGGCCTGGCCTTTAGCTCTTTTACCGTGACTTTCTAGCCATTTCCAAAATAATTCCATAAAGCTTGGTTAAAATCGGGCTAATCATAATGGTCCTATAATTAGAGGGAATGTTTTTATCCCCATTTTTAAAAATAGGAACAATGAGGCTCTGTGTCCAAGGTTTAGGGAATTCCTACTTGACTGCTAAAATGAAGAGCTTGTGTATGTGAGGGATAAGAATTGGCCCTCCAATTTTAAAAAATTTAGCTTGGTAGCCTTCAATGTCCTTAGCTTTCCCATTTGCAAGACGCCTAACCCCGAACTCTATGTCATCTAAAGAAAAAACTTTTTCCTTTGTAGGGACAATAGGAATGGTGTCCATGGCATTAGGGAACTCGTAAAGACTTTTAAGGTAGGAATTCCAGTCCCTTAAGGGAATCCTATTATTTTCTTTAGTATTGTGTTTAAGAATTTGGCTCCAGAACTTCTTAGGATCTAGATTATATAGTTGTGAAAGTTGTTCTTGCCTTTTATTGATATAGTATCTTTTTTTCCTTTTAATTAGGGATTTGTACGTATTGATCTTATCGAGTTTTAAGGACTCATTAGAAGCATCCCTGAAGGCTTTCCTAGCAATTTTACATTATTTATCATACCAAGCATTGGTCATTCTATTATTCTTTTTATAGGACACCTCGAAAGAGAACTTGTTAATAGAAGTGGAAAGGGTAGTTGTAAAATTATGATAGAGTTATTCAATGTTGTCCTTATAAGTTAGGAGATTTAATTTACTATTTAAATCCTTTAAGAAAATGTCAACTTTACTTTTTTCAAAGCACAAATTCCTTTGATTGTCAGAATTCTCTTTAATGGCGCTCCTATGCATGGAAAAGTTTAGAGTTAGGGTTAAAGGTTTATGATCAGATTCAAGCTCATGGTCATTTAAAAGGTCAAAAGTTGTTATTTGGTTGGAAACGAGGATATCAGATATCACATAATCTACAACACTACTATCTACCCCATGAATACAAGTCATATGGATGGAGTTTGGCCACTTTGTTACTCCATTGCAAATTATTAGGTCTTGAGAGATGCAGAGCTTGACCAGCTCAGTACCAAACAAATTCTCAATTAGGTCTTCAGAGCTTCTTTTGTAGCTATTAGATAAAACAAGGTCCTCATCTAGCCATAAAGGATTATGGTTGGAGTCATTACTTAAAAGAGTAGCTTGTTTAGTTGCAGTCCTAGCATTAAAGTCTCCTAGCAGGAGGATATTACCTTCATTTTTCAAACTATAAATATCTTGTTCTAAATTATTATAGGGACAATTGTTATCTAGATTGTTTTTCTTATAAAAAGTAGAATTAATAGGTGCAAAATAGAAAATTGCTATATATATATCTTAACATTGGTGTTTGAAATTTCTATCCAAATGTACTGATTAAGAGGGTCAATCTTATGAAGTTGAATATGAGGAGAAATGTTCTTTCTAATATAACAAGCTATGCCTCTTATCCCTCTACGGTAACTAACTAATAACAATAATAACTAAAGTAAATAATAACTAATCATAATAACAATAAGTAAGAGCGGGATACATATTTTAAATGTCTTAAGCATGTACCAAAGCATGTACTTTAAAAAGCCTAAGCAAACAATGAGAGACCATCACCCCATCCCAATTTAAGAGATGTGGTGAGACATTAAGTTATATTATTATAAATAATTTATAATTATTTTATGTTTAATTAATATTTGATTGCATGAGTGAGGTGCTCTACAGTTTGGGATGGGAGAGATGTTGTCACATTAGTGTTAAGTTAGATAACATTACATTAAACATTAAGAAAAATTAAAGTAGACTTCATTAAAAAAAATAACAATAATAAAAATAAAATTGACTTAAGTCAAATAAAAATTAAAAAACATCTTAAACTAGAATCTATCAAGCACTAAGATAAATCAAATTAGGAAATGAGACATGGAATGAAATGATAATATATATATATATATATATATATATATATATATATATATATATATATATATATATATATATATGATCCCTATCAATGCTTAATAAATCCGAATTTAAGATAAATCTACACTAATATTACTTTAAATAAAATTATTTTATTAATTGACTAAAACTTAATTATATATATATATAAATTCAAGATAGTATATTTAATATTTAAATTTTCAGCTAAATCTAAACACTTACTTTATATTTTTTACAATTTTTTTTTAAACAATTACTTTATATTTTTTTCCATTTAAATGATACTTTTTATCATTGCACCAAATGATCTTTCCATTGAAAATAGATAAAATAATATTTCCATTGAAAATATATAAATCGAATGTTTCATTGAAATTTTGTTTTTATTCACGTTAACATTTTTCAAATTATAAAATATTGTATTTAATAAATTATAAAAAAATAATAATAATAAATAAATAAATAAAAATAATAAAAAAATGTCCAAAATAATTGTTGTTTAGTTAACTATTTAATTGAAAAAAAAATCATAAACTTTCCAAAATAATTGTACTTACTTTTATTGTTGCTTAGTTAACCAAAAACAAAATCAATGTAGACATTTTATCCTTAAATAAGGATTTTTCCTTTTGGATCACTTTTTATTCACGGTTTTTTTATTATGTTTTTTTATTTATTTTTATAAATATAAATTATATGAGCTATATTAAATTAATGGAGGTTAAATTGTAAATGTGAATATTTTATGGTCTCAAGTATGGGACTAAGGCTATATGCTACTAAAAATCACATGACTTCATTTGAAGTAGTCTCGGTGTTGACCGCAAGGGATATTGGCTTTCTTGCAAATGCTATCTTGGTTGAAACTGCCTTTTGGTCCTGGAGTAAAACCTAAAATTGTTTTTGATTAGCTAAGAGATTCTCTTCTTCGAATGTAAGGAAACAAGGTAACATCCCAAGACCTAGAGACACCTAGCAAGAGTGAAATTTTGCTCATTTATAGACCACTAGTGAGTTATTTTAGTTGGCATGGTTTTCCTTGAAAAATGGTGAAAAGCCAGTGTGCATTCGCAAATAGCAACTAGCAATAGTTGTCCTCATTGCTCATTGACAACTGAGTTATGATAGGTTTTTCCACCTTCTAAGAAAATAAAAATCAAGTTAATGGGTGGATTGAAATATTACAAAGATTCTATCCATCTTGAAATTATATTATCATCCATAAAGCATCATAGCATTATAGATTACTAGTACTATCCCGAAAAAAAAATCAGGAGTTCTTCAATGGCAATTAATAGTAACATTTCATCATAGGGAGGCAAAAGTGTTTTCATGCAATATTAAAATCATAAAATATGTTTTGTTTTAAAAAATGTATTATCTGGTATTCATAAGTTTCATATAGCCACTTATAAGGATGAAACAATATGTGCTTTGATACGATAAAGTTGTTCTTAGTTTATCTTATCTATACATTTATGTTTGCAATTAATGGCTTTTCTATATTTTAATATCTTGTTTGGTAAAAGGGTATATGGCTATGCATCAAACATTTGTTCGTTGCCCTTTTTATAAAATGAAATTTTTTTGTCTTTTGGCCTTGTCGGATTTAAGTATTATTCGTTAGTGGCCCTGTTATGAACCAAAACCTTAAAATATCACAATAAACCAAAAGTACACACCATGTACACCAAATTGAGCATGGCGAACAACTCCAAGATAGATAAGAGCAATAAGATGCACAATATCTGCTTAAAGATTAGGAGAACCTCCTCCAAATACCCCAATACACTCATACATCCAAATCACATCCTCAATAATGACTACATGATCTCTATATATACATATTCACATATTGCACATGTGGCCCGTTTATTATTAGTCAGACCACTTTTGCATATGCATTTACCCATTACATGTGCATTTAACCCCATATATTCCTCCTGTGGAGTCATATCATATACATTTAACTCCATATATGCCCCCCTTGGGGTCATACCATAGTACCCTCCTTCAAAATCTTTGTCCTCAAAGCTTTGTAGTTAAAGGCTTTACATGTGATGAAACCAAGTAATATGATTTTCTTATTTCCATCTATGATCATCAATACATCCAAACTTAATTATTTTTGGTCTTAATCCTTGATAGTTGGTTGTTGTATAATTTTATTTCCTTTGATTCCAGGTGTTGTTTTTGTGACTGCTCCAATTTGTTGTAGTTGTAGGTCTTTGATAATATCCCATCAAATAATAGTTTTGTGATGCATTGTTCCATTAATACTAATGATTATTCCATCTCTTTTCTTCACATGATTGTTCCATTAATACAGATGCCATTCCTATTTCTTCCCTTCCACCTCAAAATCGCACCACCACCCCCATGATTATCATCCTCAGTCCTCATTATTACTATTTTGGATGACTCCCTAGTTCAGAAAAATCCCACTCCCATCATTGAGGAGCTCACTAAACATCACCTAGATCAGTCATGGACACCCCATCTACCACTATATGTCCCCTTCCCACACCCATCTCGACATCGCTGAGACATATTTTATTGATCCCGTCGTTATTACCATAGGCACCGTAGTCCCCATTCCTCCCTCCCCCCAAATTTTGCAGGTTAATGTCCCACTTAACACCCTGCCAGTGATTATACCTACTCCAAAGGTTACAAAATCTGTAGAAGTGATGGAACAATTGAGTCAAGATCCTCCAAAAGATCTTATGGATACCCAGGAGGACACTCATTATGCTCATAGTATGAGTTCATTTAAAGAACGGATTTCACAACTGATGCGGGATCCACAACAGTGCAGCGCAATACCAAAATTATACATGGAGCACACATACACGGTTGGGACGTTTACTCAATAGGTCCAAGATAGGCTTGCACATATCTTCTGAGCTACTTCTGCTAGCATCGATGGTGTTGGCACCCCTAGTATGTTTGAGTGATCTGTCATCAATGGCCAATCGCTTGCCTCAAGGTCACCCATGGATCCTTCTTTTACTAGTGGAGAGCTCGCGGCCTGGTCCACACCGTAGATTTTACATTTTATATGTGCCTCCATTGATCAACTTGAGCAGTGGATAACTTTTGTTGAGCAGACGAATGAAGATCTCACACAACAGATGAACCAATTGCGCCAGGACATAGTTGCGACATCTACAGCCAGGGATCATGAGAATGGCTTGCGCACACCAGCTGAGTCTATTGTTGCATATGTTTCTGACAAGTTTATCCAGGTGTAACCCACATTCAAGAAGATTTCTCCTAAGCTTCATGAGGATATTACCCCGGTTGTGCCAGTGCACTGGGTTGAGCTTATGGTTGAGCCATGGTCGTAATTAGTGGGGAGAATGGACAGCCTCTAGCAGCATCTTGAAGCCATTTGGCTTAAGGACCAGGAGCATCCTATAGACCTGCTAGAGAATATCACATAGGTTGCTGTTGAAGGAAACACAGTCTGATCCTCCCTTCATCGTCGGGCTGGTGAGTGCAGTTAGATGTTTTCCATGGTCAACGATTGGGTCGAAATCTTAGAAAAGAGGAACAAGTCGGTAGAAGAACTCTGAATTCAAATCCAGCAGATGAAAAAGGAGGCACAAGCGATCACTGACCCCATCGCACAGTTGGAGAAGTTCGCGGAGATCCACAAGGTCGACAAAAGATTCGATGGGATGTACGAGGCTACCTAGGCTGCTAAGAAATAACTCGAGGATTTCAAGCCTACAGTTCAGGATACTTATGTCAAGATGCAGCAGTTGTATTCCACTGCATAGACTGAGTGGTGGGAACTATTGGCCACTAAGCCTATGGAGGCCGATGTTGCAGCTACAAAGGAATTTGTTGTGGGAGCTTCCATTTTGGTGTGGAAGTGGCAAGTTCGGGTGGAGCAGTATGACAACTTTCCCCATCAAGTTGTACAATTCATCCCATAGTTGGGCCCTCCATTTGAAGGAATCCCCATTGAGGAAGTAGAGGGTTGACTCGAGACGATTCAATGGTTTTAGTCGGGGCTTGTTGTGCCCTCCATTTTTGGGAATGACGAAGTTTTGGGAAAATTGCTACATGTCAATTGGAAAAGCAGCGGAAACCACCATAAATTTTGAGTGCCAGTTGGACAAGTAGCGAAAAAGGCCAAGAGCATTGAGCGCTAGCAAGAAAAATATGGAAAAATAGTGGAAGATACAATACCTAAAGCGGAATAAAGAATCCAAGAAATGACCAAGGGAAAAATATAAATATGGGAGCTATGTAATGGGAAAGGGGTTGGTTGTTGGTTGGTTGGTCATGGTTGTCGTTGTTATTATTGTTATGAGTAGGAGAGATTATCTTTGTAGCTTAGATTTTGGGGATACGCTCTGGCTATCTAAGTCTTGTCTTGCTACTGTAAAGGTCTCTACTAATAGCCATGTTGCCTTTGCATCACGATCTTGAGTCTATAATGAGTTATGTGAAGTCGTGTCTTGTTGTGCAAGATATTGTATTAGAGACCTTTGATGTATGATGATTTTGAAATGTTGGAGCTACTAATATAAAGATGTTCTTGGGCCCTAAAAAAATTTATTGTGATGATCTTCTATGATGTGTATGAATCTATGTTTTCTTCGTGCAGTACTTCTTTATTGTCTAGTTAAGTATTTAACCATCATTTATGGATATCTTTGGGATCTGCTACATATCATTAATTAATGTTAAGGTAAATTTGATGTTGCATTCTCTCTAACTCACTTTATCATCCAAGTCTCAGCTACGCCTCGGGTGAGACTTATTTCCCTTGCGGAAGGATGAATATGTCAGCATTGCTAAACTACAGTGGTGCCTTTCGTTGGAAACCTTAGAGAACCATGGTCTCAATCTTTCGCCAACATCACCTAGAGTCATATGGGACCAACAAAATAATTGAAGACATGCTCAGAATGTGTATGATGGACCAGCCATCAAAGTGGGAGGATTTTGTAGAATTTGCTTACAATAATGGGTACCATGTGTTAGTCCCTAAAGTTGCACTCGACTGGTAAGGGAAAGCTAGGGCATCATTGATTTTATTGCAAAGTGTTTTTTAGGGCTTTATGATTTGGTTTTGGTATAATGGTTGAAAACTGGGTCAAGTTTACAGCATGGCATGAAAATCAAGATTAAAACATTGCATATCCCATTGGCTGAATAATAGGTAGGTACATAGATGGAGTAAACCAATTCAAGAAAAAGGAAAGTGAAATCTTCAATTTGTCAATTTCACAAAGTTTAGTTTCAATATATTATAAAGAAACAGGGGTATCAGCTTGAAATCATTACTTGAAAAATTATCTCTACAACAAAATCTTCACTGTATAAATTAACATTCAAGAACCAAAAGCATTGCAATTTGAATAATAAATTCAAACATGAAAAATGAAATAACAGAGTAGAAAAAAGAAGGTCTAACCATCCATATGCCTTTGCTATTAAGTGTCAATTGAACATACATGCCTTTTACAATAATCTCCACAAAAAGTTTTTGTAGATCTCCAAATTTTCGACCTTCATATGGTTTGTCTTCTGTCTATTTAAACTATCTATAAAACTTCCAAATCCTATTATCTAGAACAGCTTTAAATGACTAGAATCAAAAAGTATCCAGATCCTAAATTAATTCACTCAAAATGAGCTTCTACCTCCAAAATAGTCCACAGCTCAACAGCTTGATATAACAAACATTGTCAGCATTACATTTGACTCTACAAAATAGGGATTTTGTTTGACTCTGTAAAGCAGATCGAAGTCTTAGCATCTCCTTGATCAAAATGAGTAATTTTTTGCCATATCTCCTGGAGAACCTTTAAACAAAATTGTAACCAATCTTCATGTTACCTTTAGGATAAAATCGCAGCAGTGGCTTTGGAATTTTTCTGCTTGAGCTTCGTGGTTAACACAACATTGTGCCAGTAAAGTCTGAAATCGATTTCCCTGAGTTCCTTAAGCAATGCCCTTTGCTCCTTCTTCTTCTTTTTAAGACTTTGAATTCTTTCTTGCTGGCGAGCATTCCACTGTTCTATCTGCATTTTTTCCTTCTTTAATTGTTTTATGGTTTTCTGAAATTCCTTAATCTTTTCCTTATCAGTTCTTATCTCGACCCTGAATCCTGAACAATCTTCAGAGGGTGTAGTTTCATTCAGATTTAAAGTAACACTAGGTTCCTTGGCTTTAACCTGGTATTTTGAGATTAATTCTGAGCTATGTTCTTCTTCAGAACTTGATGAATCTATAGCTCCAGGTACATCTGGTAAGTAATCTGAGTCTTCCAAGTAATCCTGTTTTTCTTCAGGGAATTCACTGATGCCTTTAGCCATCTCTTTAGCTTTAGCTAATCTAGTTGAAGCTCTCGTTACAGGGCCTGTAGGTGGTGTAAGTTTTCCCTTTCCTTTGCTAACAAATTTCTTGGGAAATGGGGTCTTTTTTGCTCTTTTCCTGGTGCTTGTTTCAACATCCTCGGAATCATCTTCTATGATTATGGTGTTTTCTTCTTTGATTTCCGGATTGAACATTGCCTTTGAGTTCAGCCTATACTTATTAGTATCCCTGGTTGAATTTCTCCAAGGTTTTTGTGATACAAACGCACCTTTATCCCTTTTTCCTTTGATTGCAACATTCCTTTTGTTGGTCGATGGCATTTTAGACTTGACTGTAGTTTGAGCAATGATATCATTATCTGACTCTGTCTCTCCTTTGACATCTTCCTCAGGAAGCATTTCAATTCCGAGCTCCCATCTAGGTCTCTTACTTCTACTCTTCTTAGTTACCTTGATATCAGAAGATTCATCTTTCACAGGGTTTTCATCAGAAATATCTCGACTCTGTTTAACAGTTTTCCTTCCTCTGCCCTTTTTCGGCTTATTGGATTGAATGATAGGTTTTAAGGATTCCGTGAGCCAATTCCAGGGCTTCTGTAATTCTTTCAGGGCAGACATGACTAGGGTTTTAATCAGGACTTGATGGAACAAACTGCCTTTGGTATTAGTGGAAATCGACTGCACTTTCTTGGACATTTTCGTCAAACTTTTAAGCAGGAAATAAGGAAGATTTAAAGGGTAGTCACCATTTAGATGCATCAGTATTCTGATATGGTAGATGTAGACCAACGAAAACCTCCCTTCACAGGTGATGTATCTGTGAATCACCACCAGAGGAGTGTGCCATTCGGGTCGAACCCAGCTGCGAGGTATTCCCCTTCTCCAATCTGGATTCTGCTTATCTGGAAGGAGGAATTGATTTACAAATTCGGTAAACACATGCTCCTTCCTCCACCATCTTTCCCCTCCAACCACGAGCCTGCAAACTTTGGCTATAGTTTTCTCTGTCACCAGCATCGAAGTTCAAATCAAATTCCATTGAAACCTACTCATCATAACCTTGAAATGTGGTGAGGAACTCAAACCACTCGACGTCTCTGAATCTTTGGGCCATCTGAGGGTAGGGTTCAAGAAGTTCGGCACCTTCTGGTTCGATTCTGGCAACTTGACCACTCCTCTTTGGTGCCATTAAACTCAATTCTGCAACCGTCGTCCTCGGGTTCCAAATTCACTACCTGCAATTGTTGGTATACTCTGTTGCTTTGAATGAATACCTGTATTTCTCCCTGCAAGGATGAATTAAACCAACTCGAACCGGTCACATATAATAATTATTAAACAACAGGTGATTTTGAAATGAACCCTGTGCGCATGCATAGCAATTATGTTCTGAAACTGTTGGATTTGGAAATGATTGCCAAACTTTTGTGGGAGCACACGAACTCTCAATTCATGAATCGTGTCATCATAACTAAATCAGGATAGCAGGTGCAAGTTATGGCATGATTATTTGGCACTACGGGAATAGGCTTATTCCTGTAGCGCGTTTGACAACTTGAAATTTTAAAATTCCAACAGCATAAAAGGAGACACTTCCAGTTTAAACAATGTTTTTCATAATCAAACTTAAATAAATCATCAAAGATTATAATGCAAACCATGAAACATCCAAAATCTAAAAATAGAAAATAGCTAAAAACGGAAAATGAGGGATGGGTAAGGAGGGTTTAGGACAAGGGTTTCTCACTAAACCAAGACAAAATTAGAGACTAACACCATGATTCATTAAAATTGAGCCCATTTGAAGCATTGTATGACATAAAGTATAACACACCAATAAGCTAGGATAATCTAGTAGACAGAGCTATCATTGGACCAGATTTATTGAAGAAAATGGAAGAATAGATGGTGAAGATCACACATAATTAAAAGGCTTCCCAAGACAACAAAAAAATTTCTTTAGACAAGAACATATTCCTTAGAGATTTTAAAGTGGGTGAACATGTTTTTTTCTAAAAATGAAGGCAAAAAGAAGTTTGCTAAAATTGGGTTGCTTCCCAAAGTTGGCAGTAAGATATTGTGGGCCTTTTGAAATCTTAGAGAAGATAGGGATAGTTGCATACATGATATCATTGCATGCATCCATGAGAGTGCATAATGTATTTCATGTGTCATTATTAAGGAAATATGTTTTTGACCCTAACCACATAATTGATTGGTTTGTGATCCAGGTGGAGCACAAAGGGGATTTTTGGGTGGAACCAGTACACATCTTGAACTGGAAAGTCAAAGTGCTCAGGAACAAATTCATAGGGTTGTTAAAGGTTCAATGGACCTATTACGATCCTGAAGACACAACATGGGAGCATGAAGAAACTATTCAGAAGGAATACCCACAATTTTTTATCAATTTTGAAGAAAATAGGAGCTAAAAATGCAAGACTCCATTTTTGCGTAGCTAGAGTTCTGAAAACACATCTCAAAATTCCTATTCACCTATGCTAATAGCCCTGATAAAATAATGGTGCATCCTGATGGACTGAGGGTAGTGAAGGGGATGCATTCCATGGGTCGACAGGTTGAGAGGAAACATGAGATTTTGGTTGGGACTATTGTTGGAGTTGTGAAATTGTAGATTTTTTATTTTCTAAGTATTGGTGTGCACCGAGGATGGTGCACAATTGTAGGGGAAGGGGAATGTAACATCCCTATTATAATCCCCAGTTTAATTAATGTTTAATGTAGATATAATGAAATGTGGCTATGACCAAGTGATGTAATATGTGAATTTTATTTATGATTTTTAATAATAAAATGTGATGTCAGCTACTAAGGGACATGGGCAAATATGGGGGATGAATTTTCCACAAGAGAGAGGAGTTTCTAAGGGGGGTCCAAGGGGAAAATTATTTATGGGTATTAATTTAAACCCATATTTCAGAATTTTATTATCATTTGAGACAACCCTCTATTTTTTGGTTGAGTGTATGAGAGCCCAATCATTGAACACTTGTAAGAGGGTGGGTGTATAAAGTCACATCCCATAGTTATTGGGGAGCATGGGGATGAAGTGCAATGAACATTAGGTGGAGTGAGTAGTCAACTAGCTTGGGGAAAAGGAAATTTGCATGGCCAAAGAAGGCAATTTTTACAAGCATATTTTTTTCATGAACACCAAGCAGAGAACAGGGAAAAAGAGCATTGGAGATGGAGAAACAATGGAGGGTGAATTATGGATAATATTTGGAGCTAAATACTAAAGAAGAAAGTTTCCAAGCTTGCAGAAGAACCAGGTTGTCAAGCTTGAATAGTGAACTCTTGTGTGAGTTTCATAGTAACAACAAGTGAATTGTTGTTGTGTTGTTGATAGTTTTCCTAGCAGTGGATTCCCTTGAGTTCCCAGTAGAGAGATTCATGGTTACATGTTCCAGAGAGACCTTGATAAATGAATGGGACACTTGATGTACTGAGAGCAGTGAAGGGGTACAATCCTTGGGTTGGGCAGGTCAAGAGGAAGAGAGCTGGAGGAAATTTGAGATAGCTATAGGAGAATACCAGTAGGTTGTGGGATATTTGAGCTATGAGTAGACAGTGAGAGACACCCTTTTCTTGTGGACTCCTAGCCCTAGCTTGGGGGAGACTTTTTGTTGAGATATGGAACAACAAGTCTATGGTTGGGCATGTTGATATTATGGTAGTTGCATGAGGTATTTACCTCCACGTGTAAACTTGACAAGAATAGAATATTTCGGGAAGCAAGAAGAAACCCTAATGAGTTGGCTAATAACCCTAGAAGATATGTCAGCTCAAGAAGATAAATTGTATTAGGTTATTAGCCTTCAAGAGAAGAAGTCGGCCAGAAGAAATAATATATATTGAACAGACAGATACCCAGAATGAGAAGTCGGCCCAGGCAGTTAGCTAGAATTGCTATAAATACAGGAGATCAGTCTTCATTCTAGCAGGCAGTCTCAGAATTGCAGAGCAGCACTTGTGCGCAGGTTTGGAGGAGAGTTTACATTGCAGATGTTGCAGCTAGCAGATCGGTTTTGGATTGGACTATCTCTTATCTATGGTTTGGACTATCTGATCAGCTCTTGTTGGTGCGCTATCTTGGGGAAAGGTGTGCTACCCTTTGTTTAGCTATCTAGCCTAGGGTTTTCTTCCGGAGTGATTCTCTGTCAAGGTTAAGGTGCTCGGAGGGTGGCTTCAGCCTATGGTTGGGTGACAATAGTGATATTGTCAATGGTAAAATGAGCACATCATTCTAACAGGTTATGGGCCCACAACCTGCTTCATTTAGTCTAACCACTGGAAGGAAACATAGCCATAAGGATATTAAGCTCGTTGAAGAACTGTCGCTAGGGTTTCTAGTAGGAGCAGTCACCAAAGCACTGTCGCTAGGGTTACTATCAAGTGCAATTGCAGAAACCCTAATCCTCTCGTTGAGGCACCTTAAGTGAAGGGATTGACCTAATTTCTAGATAGATCAGTGCGCCCTAGCCTAATGCATCTCCTGGTACTCTCAGCAAGACAAGACGTCAAGTTTGATTTTTTTGGTCAAATCTAGGGTTGACCAAGTCAAAGCAACCATGACATACTCTATGAAGTCAGAAAATAATTTATATGGATCTTCTAACTTCAGAGCGTGGAAGACAAGGATTTCCCTCATCCTTTCCAAGAATAAAATGTTGGATATCTTGAAAGGAAAGATCGTGGAACCAGAGTTTGAAGAAGGAAAAGAGAAGGAACCATAGAACGTTGCAGTTATGGAGAAGTTCAAAGACAGTGACATCAATGCCATGAGTATCATAGTGGACTCTATAAAAGGCCACTTGATACCCTACATCTCCCATATTGACTCATCGAAGAAGATGTACGATGCCCTAACAAACCTCTTCTCAGTCAAAAGCATTGGACAAATAATGAGTCTAAAGAATGAGCTCTGTGACATGAAGATGAATGATGATGATAGCATAAAATCATACTTTGTGAGAATCTCCTAGTTAAGAGATCAACTACAAGCTATTGAAGAGATTATTTCAGAGAAGGAATTGGTAAACATAGTACTCAATGGTCTTCCCAAGACA